>JABUQX010118355.1:0-50000 GCA_015478945.1 Trachelipus rathkii
AGATATATATATATATATATGATAAAGAGAAACATGGGGTGTAAAGCCCAACCTGCGTCCACGTCGTGCACCCGGGCAACGATACATCAAAGATGTCGGCTTTAAAGGAGCTATGGCTAGGGCAGGATAGGCCTAAAGCAAGCCACCGTCTGAAATAAAAACATGTTAGGAAATACTCGGCTATGAGCCTCGGAAGCCTGACGAAACTTTAGACGACGACCACGGCGAGATAATGGGACTACGAACCAGGAAAACACATTTAAAAATTATAGGTACGCTACGATAAATGTAGGTACCTATGGAGAGAAGGAGGAGGAGATAGTGGACATCATGAAGGAGAGAAGGATAGATATGTTGGGAATGGCGGAGATGAGGATGAGAGGTTCTGAGGAGGGTAAAGAGCTGGGAGAAGGTTATATTCTGATGTACAGCGGAGTGAGAGAAGGGATAAGGAAACACGGTGTTGGAATGATAGTAGGGCCGAGACTGTCACCATATATTCAGAGGGTGAAAAATATAAATGAGAGAATAATGATGTGTGTGTTGAAAATCGGGCAGAAGAAATATAGTATATTTCAAATATACGCACCACAGCAAGGACATTCAGAAGAAGAAAAAATTAGATTTATGGAGAGAATGGAGGAGGAGGTGGGGATGGGTGAAGAAGGAGAAAGAGTGCTGATGGGAGATTTCAATGCCAGAGTGGGAAAGAGAAGAGGAGAAGTGGAGAGAGTATTGGGATTGTGGGGAGAAGAGACGAGGAATCTGGAAGGGGAGAGATTGATAGATTACTGTATGAGGAATGATTTGAAGATTATGAACACATTTTATAAACATCGAGAGTCGCACATCTATACGAGATTTAGGTGGAAACAAATAACCCAGCAATTTGATCAAAAATCGATAATAGACTCTATGATAGTATCAGACAAAATAATGATAAGAAATGTAAAGGTGATACCAGGAGTGTCGTTGGATGCGGATCATAGATTGGTGGTGGCAGATATGAGGATGAAGGGCGAAAAAACTGTTAAGGAACAGAAAAGAACAGTGATCAAAGTAGAAAGGCTGGGTGAACAAGAGGAGAGAGAAAAGTACAAACAGAGAATGCAAGAGACCTTGAGAAGCGGAGTGGAAGATGAGAGGTTGCAGGATGTAATAAAAGAAGTTGCAGAGAAAACACTTGGTAAAAGTGGGTGGGAGGAACAAGAAAAAGACACACACCATGGTGGAACGAAAAAGTGAAAGACGCAATCAGAAAGAAAACAGAGAAAATGAGAAAATGGCTGAAGAGAAGAACGGGAGAAGCGAGAGAAGAGTATGTACAAGCAAGAAATGAAGCAGAAAGAACTGAGGAGGGCGAAGTATGAGAGGCGGAGAAGATAGCTGCAGAATTAACGAGAGATGTAAATGAGGGGAAGAAAAGCTGTTTAAGATGGCGAAAGTGCATATAGGAAACCGAAAAATAAAATCAGAAACATAAAGGATAGAAATGGAGAGATTCTGGTAAAACCGGAAGAAAGGAATATAAGGTGGACGGAACACTATTATGAAGACTTGTTGAACGTAAAATACGGAGCACAAGAGGAAGTGGTGGTGGACAGGGGAGAAGCGGAGGAGGAGAGGGAGGAGGAAGAAGAGATGCAATGGAAGAATATGAGGAGGCTATAAAAAAGATGAAAAAGGGCAAAGTGCCTGGAGAAGATGGAGTGGCGGTCGAATTGGTGATGGAGGGAGGAGAGGAATTGAAGGAGAGAGTTCTCAACCTGTTAATAATAATAATAATGATAATAATAATAATAATAATACCAATATATAAAGGTAAAGGAGAACCAAGCAACTGTGATAACTATAGAGGAATTGCATTGATAGACCACCTGGCAAAAATCTACGAAAGAATATTGGAAAGAAAGTTGAGAGTGATTGTGGAGCTGAGACTGGGAGAGGAGCAACATGGGTATAGAAGAGGAAGAGGAACGACAGATCTCCTGTTTACACTAAGGATAGTTATGGAAAAGATGTTAGAATACGGCAAGAGTTTTTATGTTGCGTTTATTGATCTGCAAAAGGCTTTTGATTCTGTACCGAGGGAGAGACTATGGAGAGTCATGGAAGAAAATTATGGAGTGAGTGAAAGATTGAAGAAAGCAATAATGAGTATGTACGAAAAATGTAGTTGTAACATCAGAACGGAGAGTGAAAATGATATATGGTTCGAAGTAAAAACAGGAGTTAAACAAGGGAGTGTATTATCGCCTTTATTGTTCATATTATATTTAGATGTAGTAATAAGTAAAGTGAAGGAGAGATTGGGAGTCTTTGATGGGGATATAATGGCGTATGTGGACGATCTAGCATGTTGGAGTGAAGAGGATGAGAAGATACGGGAGGTGGTGAGGCTGTTTGCGGAGGAGTTGGAGGAGGCAGGGATGAAGATAAATGTACATAAAACAGAGATATTAATGGTAACGGGAGGAAACGATGAAGGTATGAGGATTGTTGGCAGTAGGAGGAGGTGAATGGTGGATTCCTGCGTTTATCTAGGTGGATGCTTTAATGGAGCGGGAGGGAGGATGTGGAGGAGAGATTACTAGAAGAATGGAAAATATGGACAAGCTATGAGAGCATTGTACCCATTGATGAAGGACGGAAACGTTGGAATAGATGTTAAAAAGATAATCTTCGAAACTATACTGACCCCGACGCTGCTGTACGGAGCCGAAAAGTGAACTACTACGAGAAGAGAGGAAAGCAGAATACAAGCGGCGGAAATGAGAGCTCTGAGAACAATTACTGGAAGAAGCAGAAGAAACAGAATAAGAAACGAAGTAATCAGAGAAACTGTAGGAGTGAAGAAGATTATACCGAAATTTGATGTGGGAAGATTGAGATGGTGGGGCATCTGGAGAGGATGCACGAATAGATGCCGCAAAGAAGATGGGAGTGGACACCGGAAGGAAGAAGACCGAGGGGTAGGCCGAAGAAGAGATGGACTGAATCGGTGGAGGATTCTCTAAAAAGATGCCAGGATGCAGACAATGTGATGGTTGAAGAGAAGAGGAGTGGTCCAGGAGAGATGTCTGGGAAGACCCTCGTGCGACTGACAGGATGAAAATCCTTTCTGGGAGAGAAGAAAAGGCAACATATATATATATATATATATATATATATATAAAGTTGTTATATATATATATATATATATATATATATATATATATTAAGGTTATATATATATATATATATATATATTACAGTATATATATATAGTGGTACCTCGGGTCATGAACGCCTCTAGTCACGAACAAATCGGCCCACGGACACAAATTTCCGAACAAATTTTGACTCGACCCGCGTACAATGCCTCGGCGAACGAACGCACAAACATAGCTTTTTAGCCGCGATGTTTCAGCATTTGCTGCTATTAGTTGTACTCAGGTATTCGCTTTGTGAACATAGTTTGTTGTTGCATTCGTTGTTCTTGATACAATTTTTTTTTGGCTGTTAATATATAAACCATATATACAGGGTGATTCAAAACCTCTGCGACAAACTCAGAGGGCTGATAGAGCACACGATAAGGAACATTTATTGTTAAATAACCTATGTCGTATGACGCTTCGTTTCAAAGTTACGGACGATTGAAGGTACACTAGTTTATGTTGTGTAACGCGTCGCATGTAGGTTACCGATGATTTAGGTTACTCAATTGTAATGTGTTTGTGCGTGCGTACATGTGTGCACGCTTAACGTCCTTCGGAAACATGTGGCACTACCTTTACCTTGCCCAATTTATCGTTGATTCAGTACAGTGTAGGCATCGATTACGAATGGATCACTACACTTCCCGAGTTAACCGACATGATAATGTGTTTCGGTGCAGAGAACGGAAATGGACGAAGAGCGCACCTCATGTACCGGGAACGGTTTCTACACAGAAATCACCCCCACCACACAATGTTTGCTTTCCTTCATCAGCGCCTTTGGAGATAATAACCTCTGTCCCTGGTGCATTGCGGAAGACCGCGTAATGATGATTCACTTTCGTGTTTGAAGAAGAGTGCTTTGAGAGAGTCCCCAACCACCGTGAACTATTTTACGCGCCATTGCCCATGCCATGGGTTCAAATCAGTCGTTTGTGGTTGGGTCTTGTAAGAGCAAAGCCTCCATGCATACCACCTGCAGAAAGTACAAGGACTTGGGCCAAACGGCTTCGCACCCCGTGTGCGATTTGTCTGCGGTTTCTGCACCGACATCGATAATCCTGCCTTTCCTGCACATTTCTTGTTTACCGACGAGGCGTGCTTCACACGTGATGGCTATTTCAACAGCAGAAACAGCCACATATGGACGGGGACAATCCGCACGAAATGTTCTTCAGAGTTCACTGTCCAGGTGAAATTTACAGTAAACATCTGGGGTGGAATTCTTGGGGATTATCTGCTGGACCTGTCATCACGTTTGGATGGACCTGCGCACCTGCAACTACTCCAGAACCACGCTTCCCAGCTCATGGACGACATACCCCTGCGACCCACAGAGACATGTGGTTCCAACATGATGGCGCTCCACCGCACCAAGTACGGGTGCATCTGAACAGAGTCTACATTGACAAATGAACAGAGGGGGACCTGTTGCGTGGCCTGTAAGATCGCCCTCCGACCTCGCGTCCTAGATTATTTTCTTTAGCATGGAAGAGTAGTTGTGTATTACAACCCAGCCAACACAAGAGAAACTGATCGCTTAGCTGTGAATATCACTGCGTTTGATCAAATCAGTGACAGTGACGGTGTTGTTCGGTAGAGTCCAACAGGCAATGGCACGGCGATGTAACGAATGCAATCAGGTACAGGTCAGACACTTTGAACACATCATGTAATTTTCCCCAATAAAATGATTTCATAACAAGCTACCAGTGTTTGCTTTACAACCTCGCGTCAAAACACATACGTTGTTTCAACCAAATTTATTGTTACTCTCTATCAACCTCGGAGTACAGGATGTACATGCACACATAGATAACATTAGAATACCCCAAAATCTCCAGTTACGAAGTAACGACGCGTCAAACAACATCACGTGGTTTACCTTACATCATCCCTAACTTTGAAACGAAGCCTCATACAAAATAGCTTATTTAACAATAAATGTTCCTTAACGTTTGCTCAATCAGCCCTCTGAGTTTGTCGCAGTGGTTTTGATCGTTCCTGTATATATATATATATATATGTTAAGGAGAGCAGATATAGATATAGTTATATATATATATATATATATAATATATATATATATATATATATATATATATATATATATATATATATATAATACTTTTGCATTAAATTAACCCTCATTATGGCTCCCAAGAAAGTGAAAAGTGTTAGTGACAGTGGTGTAAAGAAGTCTAAGCGTATTACAGTAGAAACGAAGAAGGAAATAATAACTAAACATGAGAATGGTGCTCGTGTTTCTGATCTCGCCAAACAGTACGACATGACTAAATCTACAATCTGAACTATCTTAAAGAAAAAAGATGAGCTAAGGACGGTTGATGTGACTAAATGAGTGACTATGTTATCGAAGCAAAGATCTCAAGTGGTAGTTGAAAAATTATTGTTAGTTTGGATATAATGAAAAGCAGCTTGATGGAGATAGTGTTTGCGAGGCCCTAATATGTGAGTAGTCTTTACTTTTGCACAGTTATTTAGTGGCGAAAACGCCGAATACAAGTGATGCTAGCGTTGTCGAATTTAAAGCAAGTAGAGGCTGGTTCAAGAAATTTAATCGATGACCTGGAATTCATAGTGTTGTTAGGCATGGAGAGGCAGATAGTTCTGACAAAAAAAGCAGCAGATGGCTATGTGGAGGAATTTGTAAAATTTATCAACTGTGAAGGTTACATACTGCATCAAATTTTTAACTGCAATGAAACGGGGCTGTTTTGGAAAAAATGTCAAGGACCTATATAATACAAGAGGAAAGTCACTGCCTGGCCACAAACCAATGGAGGACAAGTTTACACTTTTATTGTACGCTAATGCAAGTGGGGATTGTAACATTAAGCCTCTTTTAGTTTACCACTCTGAAAATCCGCGAGTTTTAAAAACGAAATAATGTGCTAATGGGTAAACTTCCGGTATTTTAGAGAGCGAATAGCAAGGCTTGAGTAACAATACTACTTTTTATGGAGTGGTTGACTGAAGTTTTTGCGCCAACTGTCAAGAAATACCTTGAGGAAAATAATTTGCCCCTTAAGTGACTGCTGGTTATGGACAACGCTACTGCCCATCCTCCTAGTATGAAAGAAGACCTTGATGTTGAATACGATATCATAAAAAAGTCAACAAACAATATGTTTCTGGTGCGCTGATCGATTACCTTGATTACATTAATTTCAGTAAGAAAATTGCTCTGGTTCGCGAACATTTGGCTCGTAAACGAAGTCAAAGAACGAATTAAGTTCGTGACCTGATGTACCACTGCATAAATATATATATATATATATATATATATATATATATATAGTAAGATTATATGAGTATATATATATATATATATATATATAGTGCAGTGTTATAAAGAGATATGGTTGTTAAGGTTGTTATATATGGAGAGAGAGAGTATAAGAGAGTATATATATATATATATATATATATAGTGGTAGAGAGTATATATATATAATTTTTTCTTTCAAAATTGCAATTAAGGCTAAAATTCCTTTAACCACTCACAAGAAAAAATAATTTTTTATTCAGACTTCGGCTCTGGCTAAGGTTTCTGCAGGATCCGGCTCCGAACCCGACTAAGGTTTCTGCACACCATTTTAAAGTTGTTCAGAAAGTTCTAGCAATAATTTTATAAAACGCAAAAAATATTCCCTGGAAAAAATTTATATCCAGGATCCGGCTCTGGCTCCGGCTCCGATCAAAGTTTCTGCACTATTTGAAAATTGTTCAGCAAGTCTTCTGGCAATAAATTTTTCACCAAAAAAATTTTGAGAAAATTTATGCCCAGAATCCGGCTCCGGCTCAAGCCCTGGCTTGGCCCGTCTGGCTCCGGCTCCGGCCCACCCGGCTCTGGCTCCGGCCCGACCCCTAGGGTTTCTGCACTATTTCTTAAAAATTGTTCAGCATACTATCTCCAATAAATTATTCACCTAAAAATATATTTCGAAAATTATACCCAGGATCTGGCTCCGGCTCCGGTTCGGCTCCGGCTCCGGCTTGGCTCCGGCTCCGGCCCGGTTCCAGCTTCGTCTCCGCTCCGGCCTGGCTTCCAGCCCGCTCCGGCCCGGTTCGGCCTGGCCCGGCTCGGGCTGGCTCCGACTTAGGTTTCGCACTATTTCAAAATTGTTCAGCATATTATCTCCCAATAAATTATTCACCTAAAAAATATATTTCTTGAAAAAAATTTATACCCAGGATCTGGCTCCGGCACCGGCCCGGCCTGGCTTCGGCTCCGGCCCGGCTCCGGCTCCGCCTGCCTCGGCCCGGTTCGGTTTCGTCTCCGGCCCGGTCTGGCTCTGCCTGCCTCCTGGCCTGGCTCCGGCCCGGCTCCGGCCCGGCCCACGACTGACTGAGTAAAGCCGTGGTTTGTTCTCCGTTGATAAACTAGATTTTCATAGTAGTACAATAAATAAGTACATCTTTGAGCCTCGAATCTGAATTGCAATTTGATAATTGCAATTCTTAGTTCGACACCTCTAAATAAATTTCTGTATCTATAAAACTATTTAGAATTTCCAAAAAATAATCACACTATGATGTGCAGGAGGAAATTTTCTATTATAAGCAAAAAGAATGTGAAAAAATTTTGATTTTGATTTCAAAAAGTGAGGTTCCTAGGATGGTGTCTCCCCTTAAAATTATTGGGAAATAAAATTCTTCCCCGTACCAGGTCATTTTTACTCGACTAAAGTGTTCTTTCGGTCTAAGTCAAAGTTAGCCGCTTATTCATTCGATTGAACATGATTGTTGGTATTTTTACTATTATCATCAGAACTTTTAACATTAAACTGGTAATTATTAATTAATATCATCATATAGTAGGATACGAAAATAAAAATTAAAACAAAAAATAAAAAATAAAAAATAAAATAAAGATAAAAATAAAAATAAATGATAACAAATTAAAATAATTATATTATTACATTAATATATATATATATATATATATAGTATAGCATATATATTTATATATATAGTTATATATATATATATATATATTTATATATTACATATATATGTATATGGTTATATATATATATATATATATATAAGATATAGTATATATATATATAAGGCTTGTTTAAAATTTTTTAGCACTTTCGTGTCCCTTTAATTTTTAACTGTGTATGTTGTTTTTACTTGTAGATAACTGAAGATGAGTCGTCAAGAAAGACTCAAACGCCGTAAAAATTCTTTATGCCCTACACGTCTTTCTTGCAGGTCACAAGTTTGGTCAACTTCACGCTAAGATCCGGTTACCAAGGAACAGACTATCTTCATATAGGCGATATATATATATATATAGTATAGTATAGTGTATTAAAATGGTTATATATACATATATATATATATATATATAAGGTTATTATATATATATATATATATGTTTAGATTAGTTTTCACCCTGATTCTCAAGAAATATATATAATGACATTATTATGCAATATAATTTAGCAATAATTATCCGGGTCTGTAGATACATTTTTAACAACTATAAAACTAAATACATTTTAATGTGTAAATATTTCTAGATACATTTTCCTCAACAATATCCCTTAATTAATACATGAAAGCTCGGCCCGCTTTCCCTTGGTCTAACAATACCACATTGATCTTGTCCCGAGTAGGGATGCCAATATTAAAAAGAAATATCATAGATATATCGTTTTTATAATATATATATATATATATATATATATATATATATATATATAGTATATATATATATATATATATATATATATATATATATACATATATATATTATTACATATACATATATATATATATATATAGTATTTTTACTCCTTACTTAATACTTCCCCTGCCCTGGCCAACCTAATTGAAACACTGCTTCCAGGAAGCCTGCCCTGCCGCTTCTGGGCGGTTCCACAGGTCAAGGAAAGAGGCTGCAGAGAAATGGTGGGGAGTCGAGAGCAGGGCAACTTCAGAAGAAGGTGCTCTCGTGCTCCTAAAGCACAGACATTCAGCGTGTTAGTGGGAGGCAAGTGACGTTGTCTAGTTTGGACCTGTATTTATAATGCATGCAGAGCCCTAGTATATCTGATCTGCTCCGAGCGAGGTTGATTTGGCCCTTCTGGACAGCGTTTCTTCACTAGGGGAAAGGGGGTGTTTAGCAAATTGTTATTTGGGCGGTTTAGCAGGTATGTGCTGGTTAAATGTGTATGGATGTTGCAATCCATGACCTATTTGAGGGGAGGAGGAAATTATGTTGCATGTGCTGCAATAGAATTGAGCTGGTAGCTAGCGGGGATTCACCCTTTGTCGGGGGTGGGGTGGGAGAGAATTTGGTGACAAGAGGGTGGGATGGATTACGGTTTTTTTGATAGAATTGAGTCCACCATCTCCAGATGTGTGGAGATGGGGAGGATGGAAGTTTCATCAGTAAATGTTGGATTGGGGTGTTTTGTGCAGCCTGTGATAATTTTGAGGTGTATTTTTGAGAAATTTGTAATTTATTTGTGTTCGGTTTTTGGGAGTGCTGGGAACCATGCTGGTGAGGCATAGCTTAAAGTTGTTCTGAGTAGAGTTGTTTATAAGTTGTGGTGAGTGTGTTTCCTGTCGCTGAAGTTGTGTTGAGAGAGGGTCTGGAGTGGTGTTTAGTTTTCTGCTATTGAGAAGTGATTTGGTCGTGATGTGGGGGGAAACGTCATGTGTGTGTCATGGGTAAGTCCTAGTATTTGGGGTTTGTTTAATGGAAGGGGGTTGTTGTTCAGGGTGATTATAGGATGGAGGGAGGATTGCGACGGTCAGTGGTTAAAAAGATGAGATTTAAGGGGGATGTCGTCATTCCGTTTGAGCTTAACCACCTTCTAATGATGGCAACATTCTTGGGTAAGGCCAGTGGCTATGTTTACGTCTGGGTGTTGGGAAATAAGACCGATGTCGTCTGTGTAAGTTATAAGTTTGGTGGATTGGTGGGCTGGGGTAGGTAAATCTGCTGAGAAAAAGTTAAACAAAAAGGAGAGAGAATATATATATATATATTATATATATATATATATATATATATATATATATATATATATATATATATATATATATATATATTTATATATATATATTAATATATATATGAGAGAGCATATATATATATATATATATATATATATATATAGCATATATAGTATATATATATATATATATATATATATATATATATAGTATATATATATATGGTCTCTCAACTCTAAAGATAAAAAAAATCATATCTAAAAACTACAATAGCTACTGGAAAAAGGAATACATTGTCGGAATCCTGTAAAATTCTAGATAGGAAAAATGTAAAAAAAAAAATCCTATCTAAAAACCAATAATAGCTAAGAAAAAGGTGACATTTTTGGAACCTGGTAAAAGTCCAGATAGAAAAATAAATTGTTAGCTAATTATAGTAATATGAGGAGAAAGCCTATTTAGAGACGTTTTATTGTACTCGTTAAATAAATAGACTTTCTAGCATAGTTAATTTTAACTAAAGAATACCCCAAGGGTAAGCCGCCGCACCGATGGTAGAAGTCGGGGTCTCTCGGCCTTCCGGGGAACGACTGGGTAGGACTATTTTCCCTCCTCCGGGGAGGGTCTACGGAACCCCGCTCTGGTGGCTTGGGTGTCGCGGAGGTTCCTCCCCCCTCTCCTACGAGGTATGGAAAACGTCCCCTGTGTTCCCGTCTGCTCGAGCCCCTGATTTGCTGTGGTGAATATCTTTTGCCAGTATTATATATATATAAATATATATATATATATATATTATACAGAGTTATATATTATTATTATATATATATATACATATATATATATATATATATATATATATATATATATATATATATATATATATATAATATATATATTTTCTTTTTCATTTTTTTACACGATACCATTAATTACTACAATGCCCTTTTCAAAAGGAGGGGCAAAAATAAATAAATAAATAAATAAATAAATAAATAAAAAATTACAAAGAAAAATAAAAATTAAAATAAATGAAAAGGAACCACCCTGGACCCTGCCTAACGTAATTCCTCAGGTGGGCAGACGCGGACTTAATAGAGGAAGATTAAACTCTGCAGGGAAAATAAAAGCAGGCAAGGAGTTCCACAAAACAGATGTGGCTGGAAAGAAGGAGGCACCACAACGAGTGATCCTTGAGTCTCCAATATTCACACAATTCTCATGTGAGAAACAAGGCACCTCCCGTGTTACGAGGGCGACGCAGGGTGGAGGAATGCGAGAGGTCACCTCCCTCGCACCCGCCGTTGTAATACCTATAGAAAAGAGATAGGGTCACCTACGTCACGACGCAGAGAAAGAGGGTCAAGGAGTCAGAGAGCATGGGACAGTTTATAAGCCTCCTAGCCTTAGCCTTCAACTCTATCCAAAGGAGGGTGGAACCGATCCACCCCAAATGTTGGAACAGTATTCCATGCAGGGGAGAAATAAGACCCTTATATAACTGGAGTATCTGAGCAGAAGAAAAAAATTCACGCAATCTGAACAGAATTCCCAGCTTCTTTGAGGCCATCTTAGCAACCGATGTGATATGAGGTCTCCAAGACAATGTACTATTTATGTTACTCCCAGAATGTTTATGTTTGCTTACGGGTAAGACATTAGAGCCATCAAAAGGGATAGGAAAGTTGGGAGGTAGTTTAGAGAGGGAGATATGAAGAAGTTGAGTTTTAAATGAATTGAATTTCACAAGATTACGGTTACCCCACTGAGAAATCCCAACCAGATCGGTAACAATTGAATCAGAAAGCTGTAGACGAGAGGCAACTTTAGATACAAACGAGGGAGCAAAATTAAAATGAGTGGAAGAATGGAGAGTTGAGTCATCGGCATAAGAGTGAACAGAGTTAGAAGTGCAGCTAAGAAGATCGTTGATGTGGAATAAAGTTGGGGTTTAGCAGAACTTTGAGGAACACCACAATTAATAAGAAAGGAGGAAGAGGTCGCTCCATCAACAAGAGCTGAAAAGAAACGATCTGAAAGCAAACTAACAAGGGCAGAATATATATATACACAAGAGTCGCTATATATATATATATATATATATATATATATATAGTTAATATATATATATATAGTTATATATATATATATATATATATATATATTATATATATATACCTGTCCACCGTCGGCTCGAGCTCCCCAAAAAAAATAGCAATTTTTTTAATATATATATATATATATATTATATATATTATATTTTTGTTTTTTCCTAACTAAAATTTTTACAAAGGATTCCAAAAATGTATTCTTTTTCCTGTAGCTATTGTAGTTTTTTAGATATGTTTCCTTTTTCTTTTAAGTATTTTCTCTCCTCTACCTAAAATTTTGAACAGGATCTCCTATCAAATGGCCTCTTTTCTCCTGGTAACATTTTCAGGTGGAGATATGTGGATTTTTCTTTTCTAGAGGCTGGTTATTATATATATATATATATATATATATATATATATATATATATATATATATATATATATATATATATATATATATATATATATATATATATATATATATATATAAAAAAGTAATAATACAAAGCATCCAAAAGACTACATGTAAAAGGAAGTCGGATCAAAACAAAAAATTTCCCTATTAAATTTTACACAGTTATAATGATGCCTAGGGGGTGAAATGATGCTCCCAGAGCACCGAGCTGACCCGGGTTAACCTAACATAAAAATAGAAAATAGAGTGGAGCCATTTTCACCTCTAGAATAGCCTATTTGGCGTATCATAGAGTCTATCTGGAGAAAATATTTTTTTATTTGACCTTCCGTTCCGGTTAGCCGTTAAGTAAATATGTCCTAGGACAAAGGTACTTTAACGGCTACACGGAACGGGAGGTCGGATCAAAAAAAGAAATTTCACAGTTAACCTCCATGATACATAAATAGATGTTCTAGGGGTGAAATGATTTTTTTTTCTAGTTTTTTTCTATGTTCTAGGGGTCAAATGAGGTTAGGTTAGGTTATCTGGTCTGGCCAGTTCAAGTCAGGTGACCCCTAGGAAAAAAATAAATAAAATTTTCATCTCTAGAACGTCTATACTAATGTTTACTAACTTTAAAACACTACTTATGGACACATCTGATAAAAATACCATAATATTTGAAAAACAAATACATATCTTATTTTTATTTTATTTTCATAACGTATATAAAAAGGTTTAGTTGCCCATATGATATCGTTTTCTTAAAAGATTGAAATGATAATATTGGGGTAATGTAATGTGGATTCCGGTGAGATTTTGGGGAAGGGGGCAGATTTAAGGGTGAAAGACACTTGACTCCGCCCATTCCCCCAAATTTATGACCGTATCCTTCACGCAGTCAGAAAGTAGTTCGGCAGATGATACAAAAAAAAAAAATAATAACATTTACAAGTTTTTAGCTTCACCTCTAAATTTTTTTATTTTTATTTGTACTTTTGTTTGATATACACTACATTTACTAATCTACCCTCTTTGCTTGTAGCTGTTAAATGGGCAAAAGTTATTCACCTCTAAAAATGTTTATTTTTATTTGTACCTGTTTGATATATTGCATACTACATTTACTAATTTACCCAATTAGCATGTAGCCGTTAAGTAACTTTTAACCTATTTATAAAGTTTATATATATATATATATATATATATATATATATATATATATATATATATATATATATATATATATATATATATATATATATATATTTAATATATAACCTTTTTAAAGTAAACACTAATCATGGCCCTGAATTAGCAGTAGAGGTGATTTTACATAGGGAATAAAGCTTCGAGTAAATTGGAAAATATTCACGTATAAACTTAAACATTTCTAATTTCAGATTAAATTAAAATTTAATTAAAGAGATAACCTTAATATCAAAACTAGTATTGTCCTGTATTATATAGGATACTTTAGGACAATGTTTGTTAGACCAATATTTGAATATTGTCCCAATATTAGCACCCTTATTGAAAAAGACATAGATATGCTGTAGAGGGCGCAACGTAAAGCAACGAGGGAGATTTCTGGCTTGAGGAGAAGAATAGGCGTGGAGTTAAAAGTCTAGATAGGCCCATATGGCTTCTTACTCTTTATTAATTATTATCGGCTGACTGGGACATTCTAGAGGGCCACGTGGCTTCTTAATTATTAATTTTATTATTGAATAACAGTCTAAAAAGGACCATCGGCTTCTTAAGTATTATTCTTATTTGCTATGAGTTGACTGGGGCATTCTAGAGGGGTCAATGTGACTTCTTAATTATTATTTTTAATTATTAATTATTGTTGGTAGACTAGGACAGTCTAGATAGGCACATACGGCTTCTTAAGTATTATTCTTATTTAATATTTGATACTTATTATGAGTTGACTGGGACATTGTAGAGGGGCCAATGCTGCTTCGTAATTATTAATTTTTATTGGTTGACTGGGACAGTCTAAAAAGAATCATGCAGCTTCTTAAATATTATTCTTATTTATTATGAGTTGACTGGAGCATTCTAGAGTCGTCAATGCTGTTTCTTAATTATTTTTAATTATTAATTATATATTATTATTGGTTGACTAGGACTGTATAGATAGGCCTGTGCTGCTTCTTAAGTATTATTATTCTTTATTATTTATTATGGGTTGACTGGGACATTCTGGAGTGGCCAATGCGGCTTCTTAATTATTAATTTTTATTGGTTGACTGGGACAGTCTAAATAGGACCATGCGGCTTCTTAAGTATTATTCTTATTTATTATGGGTTGCCTGGGACATTCTAGAGAGGTTAATGCAGCTTCTTAATTATTATTCAGAATAATAATTAAGAAGCTGCATTAACTCCTCTAGAATTTCCCCGCGAAACGTGGAAAAATATCCTCAATATTCGTCATAGGTTCCGAATCGAACACGGTTATGGCATTTAATTTTCTGAAGTATGAACATATACGGTTTGACCAATCTTTCTTCTTCACTACGACGATGGGTGATGCTTAAAGGGAATCCGACTCCCGAATTACCCCCATTTCTAACATACTACGGATTTCTTCATCGACCTGAGACTTAATGGAATGAAGAATCGAATGAGGTTATGACCGTACGGGGTCTTCGCAATGAAGATTACAACGTTCTGGAACATTTGTAAATAATATCGAGTATCTTCGCACTAAAGTTCTTAAATCCTCTGGATGGTGTAACTTCAATCCAATACCAATGGGAACGTCTTCGACGCCTTCTTCTTTTAACTTCTGCTTTCCTCCTCCGGGAATGTCGAGGGGTACTTCGTTTTCCTCTTCTTCCTCAAGGACTAGAAAGGCAGTAGTGACATTTTCTTCGGAATGACCAACAATTTCCTCATTTCAACTATGATAATGTTTAAGTAAATTAACGTGATAAAAATTTAATTTATCACCGTATTTGATCTTGTATCAGCATCCGCCAATAATCTCCATAATTTGTAAGATCCCTTCCAAGTCATTAGTAGCTTGTTGTGATTCGTTGGGAGAAAAACTAATACTTTATAATCAATCTTAAAACTTCTTGGACGGACTCTTTTATCATAAAAATGTTTATATTTCGTCTGAGCCTTTTCCAAGTTGTCTCTGGCCATCCTAAGAGTTTGTTCTAACTTATCCCGTAGTTTGAAAATGTATTGATAAGTATTCTCAACCCCACTCGTCTCACCTTTGGTCCAAAGGTCCTTTAGAATTTGCCTTGGCCCGCGCACTGTCTGACTGTACAGTAGCGTAGCTCAAATGGTGCAAACTCGGTGCTTGCCTGCGGAACTTCCCTGTATGCGAAGAGTAAAGGATTGATAAAGTTCGTCCACTTCTTGGGTTGCTCCTGACATAACTCCCTAAGCATAGATTTTAACGCACCATTGAATTTTTCAACGAGTCCATTTGCCATAGGATGGTAAGGTGACGTGAAAATTTGTCTAATTTTGAGTAATTTTAATACCTCACTCATCAAACACAAACTGCGTCCCAAGGTCCGACAGCATTTCCTGAGGTATACACAATCGACTATAAATGTCTACCAGAGCATTCGCTACAGTTTAAGTCGTGATGTTCTTCATAGGTATGGCTTCTGGGTGACGAGTGCTATAGTCTACCAAGGTTAATATATATTTAAATCCATCCTGCGACGGTGGATTGATAGGCCCTATTATATCCACCGCGACTCTTTTGAACGGCTCATCGATGATGGGTTTCTTCGGGGCGTTTTTACGACTTTTCAGGGAAGTCTTCTGATACGTGTCGCATGACCTGCATAAACAATATACGTCATCGTGTAGCCTCGGCCAATAGAAACACATTTGAAGCCTGTCAGAGATTTTTCTTATACCCAAATGTCCCGCTAATGGAGATTCGTGAGCCAGTTCCATAAGTGTTGCGCGTAGTCCCTTTGACACTACTAATTTCCGAATTATTACGCCGTTCCTTATTTCCGTCTTATACAGAACCCCATTTTTCTTTTCGAATCTTTCGTCACCTTTTTCAGAGATAATACGGATTTTTCCCATGAAGCTCGATTAATCTATATTTTCTGATTTCTAAACTTTGACCCTTATCCAGTCTTGGTCTAAATGGGTGGTACGCAGAGTCGACCCTACTATCAATTCTTTCAGGTACCTCTCGCGTCATCTCTGTCTGTATTGCATCACCAACGCTGACTTCGGTGCAGCTTGAATTTGGAGTATTGTCCGCACGACTTTTAATTGATGTACTTTTGATGAACCGACCGGGTTTCATCATCAATATTACTAGTTATGATTGATATATTCATTTCATTGTCGTTAGACGTACCTTTATTAAGACTGGAGGTTTCTTGACATTGCGGCCGTGTGTTATCGTTCGCATTTCCCAACATCTTGTGATCATCCACAATATTTTTAATTTCGTGAGTTATCTTGGCAGCGAAGATGTTTCTACTGTTATTGAATCTGTCACTAGTTCCAAACCTTGTTGATTCAGGACCTGACGCGCCTGGGATATTTCCCAAGGTTTAATCATAAAGCGCGTCCTTCAAGCATAAAGCTTCGACATATTCCGTGTAAAACGGTGTTTGGATTCAAACCTTCGCTTCGGGAGCTGATCTGAGGGCGTTATCGATTAAGAGCATTTTCCTTACCTTACCAGTGAATTGGTGGTCTTTCACAAATTTTCTTTTCACGATCACACCGCTACAACCGGTATCGCGCAGAATGGATACCGCACAACCGTTTACTTTACCATTTGTAACGAGCATGTGGTAAAGTCTCACGTTTGAACCGCCCTGACAGGACCTGGTTATGACAGGTATTGTCTTACGTTGAAATGTAACATGCCGTCCTTTAGCATCTCACTTAAATCGTTGTACTCAACATCTTCCACAATTTGGCACGCCGCAGCAAAGTCTTCCTTCTTATCAGTAGCAGTGTCTAAGATAAAGGCGGCATTACAAATTTCTCTTTGCGTGCCACCTTCTTTCCCATGACTTACTATCCTCTGCATCCGTAAATTTTCAAGTAGGCCTTTGTATTATTCACACAAGGTTCAAGAAATTCTTTAATTTTCCTCTGCCTTGTGGAGTTTTAAAACCAGCCGCTAAGTCCCGAGAAAGAACGATTATTTTTCTACTATTGCCATAAACCTTAGAACGAAGTCGCTTCAGCATGTATATATGGTGAGGTTGAATCATCGGTTTTAGGCACAAGAAACTTCTGAAGATTTGGAAGAGAGAGAAGAGAGAGAGAGAGAGAGAGAGAGAGAGAGAGAGAGGAGAGAGAGAGAGAGAGAGAGAGAGAGAGAGAGAGAGAGAGAGAGAGAGAGAGAGTGTATCTGTCAGGGCACGGACACTTTTATTACTTCTATGTTAAACAATAACATACTACTTTTTTCACAACAATATGGCTATTTAATGACCTGGATTTTCCTTTCTCTCCACTTCTATTTTTTCTTTACTACTCGCGCGCGTTTTACTAGGGTCATATCCTCATAAAAGAAATGAAAGTCCGCCACATTTTGCAAGCTTCTATATCCTATGTTTAGGTATACTTCGTGCGGCTAATATACATATATACACTTATTTTCGTTTTTCCTCTTACATACTACTACTAATTTATCCTATTTGTATACCGCACTATATATATATATATATATATATTATTATATATAGTATATATATATATATACGTATATACTAATTTCCTGGTGGTACTATTATACCTATTATATATTTATTATCTCTTGGCTCTTTTACCGTTATTCCATTTTTCATATTCTTTACCCCTATTCTCATTACTAAATAATTTCTATTTTTTACTTCCGTAATATATATATACGTACCCTGTTATAGTATGTCTATTATAATTTACTTTTAATTTATAACATATAACTTAGATAGGCGTGTTTCTATTACCTCATACTCTTATCACCTCTACTTATATCTTACGGTTTTTTACTCATGTCTTTCCCCCTATCTTTTTACCTATTTACTTTATATGTATATATATTTCAAATATTTTTTCACATATATACTATCATTACTATTTCTATTTCGTTTTTCCCAAACCTTCAATTTATACACATTTATTAATATATATATATATTATATATATATATATTTATAATAATATCTTGTAATTATGATAAATATAATAGGGGCTACATCATTCATTATCATTTTTTTTACTTTAACTTTCTTTTCAAGTAATTATTTCTTAGACGAAGACTCTAATACAGGTTTTAAAAATTTTTTAATTTTTTTCTGTTATCAAAATCATTGATTGTGAACCAACCGTTTCGGAGGCATATCTGGCTTCTCTTGGCATCTTCTTGCGGGAGTAAGGATCGGAAGTCTACATTCTCATCATCCTTCAACATCTAAGCAGATAACCATCTTTTTCTTCCTCTTCATATCGTCGCTTGTAAGCTGAAATATATTTTAGACTAAAACATGAAGATTACATTTAATAATAACTACCTGTTCTTACTCGAACTTTCACGATTTATTTTACCTTCTAACTTATATCTATAATAATTACAATATATTTTTTCTCTATAGATATATTATATAAATATATATATATATATATAATACTATCACTTAACTTTCACTTAACTATATAGTATTATATATATATTTTATATCTATATTATATCTATATATTTACCGCTTATCGTTCTTATATACTTATGGCTTTTAATTGTCGCCCTTATATAATATATACTGACACTACAAAACTAGTATCATTACTTTACTACTGATTACTATTATATCCTTTAATATTTATTCATTATACGTTTATATATATTATATACTACCACAAAATGTACCAATGTTGTGATAACTTTTACTTAAATATTATAATTTTTTTCACATTACTCTATATTTTTCTTATATATTTACTTGTTTTATTAAATGTTAAATATTACATTGTACCACCTTCATATCCTATTATCCACTCCTTAGTAAACGTCACTATAGTTAGTTAATATTATATATAAAATAATCTTCCTCATTAAAAGTTTATATTTTCCTTTAAAGTAATTACATTAAAAGAACCGATTAAATGTGAATAAATATTTAATAAAAAATTTAATTCGTTTTTCCATAACATAATTAACTGAACACAGTAACAAAAACATGCGCCTTCATATTTTACTACTACTATACATCGCAATGTGTGTGATGTGTTGATTGTTTTTCTGAGGACTTCTACTCGGCTTTGTTAATTTTTCGGTGCACTACAGCTGAAAATTTTCATGACAATTTTTGATACCCAAACCACGTTTTGGAAGGTTTTTTTTGTATAGAGGTAACATTTTATTCTTCTATTACACACAGAACGTTTTCGGGGATTCTTTTCGATTCTTCATCAAATTCCCCCCTTTTGATGACATATCAGGCACCTATACTATTTGTCCTATATATATACATATACGCACTTATATATTTCACCATATAACTATTCAACTCCCATACATAAACCTAATCTCTCGCTATACGGTCTTGATACATTCCTAATCACAGGTTATTACTCATCTTTTCATATTAAAGAATTATACTCATTCTTTACATATTTTCTCCTCCTCTATATATTCCTCTCTATATATATAATATATATCTCTTTTTTACTATCCATTCCATCGTTACCTATTTATATGCATCTATATTAATTATATATAAATTTATATATCATATTTTTATATTATAATTAATTATATATTAATTATATATTATATTATATATATATCTATTTATAGTTAATATTTATATTAATATATTATATTTTATTATAATTATATTATTATTAATATATATATATATAATATTATTATATTTATTATATATATATATTATATATTTTAATATTATTATATTAATAATATTTAATTAATAGAGCTCATTGGGGTTTCATATAAATTATGTTTTTGGTACTTGGGATTAGGTATTTTTTGGGGATGATTACTTTGATATCTATACGCAGTTTTAAAATAGTGGTTTTGATATTGTAACTTGTCTATGCGCTATTTTATTATATTTGATATTATAAAGTATTCTGCAAGATTTTTGGCTTTTTAAATTTGGCACATATATATTTTTTTTTATCCATATTTTCCTACATATTGTATTATATATAATATATTTAATTATTTATTTTCTAAAATTATATCACATTTTATGAATTAAGATAAGTGGCTAATATAATTTGATTAATGTAATAAAATTTATATAAATAAAGTAGATAAAAATAACCTCTTTGAATAAACTATAAAGTACATATATGAAGATAGTGAAATTCTAATAATGACAGGTAAAATCGACCTCTGGAAGATTTGTATTAGTACCCATCTACAAACATTATGATAATATTCAAGTTGCCATATCTCTTGATCGGATTAGTAGCAGATAATATATAGTATAACGTAGATCTATATAAGCTATTCTTTCTTAATTCACTATTTTGAATATTACGAGGTTCCCAAGATGGAGTGTGGCAGCATATACTGTGATCTCATGGAGTCGGGAAGCACAGCAAAAGCAGTGTTCATACAAAGGGGTCACAGGTTCGAAAGGAAGCACAAGGCTTTAGCTTTAAAATTATGTAGCCTTAATGAGTGCAAGAAATCTGAGCTCTCGGGCCAGTGCAGAAGACTAATTGCTTGGAAAGTCTCAAGGGATAACATTGCGTACCCGGGCGCTTCATATGGTTCTTTGATGTTTTATAAATGTTAGTTGGTTCATGTAAGAATTATCCTTGGCAGTGGCCTCTACAATTCCTTACACACACCAGATTGGAAAAATAATAAAAACACATTCCTTCCCTTCCAATAATTCCAACTGTTACTTTTCATCAGATACACTTTGTTATAACTACTGCTTATTATTAGGCTTTCAGCAATCCTGTATCAACTTGTGTATCTTTTTGTTTCACTGCATTTCGTTTTTGGGTGGGCTTCCATCTTAATTTCTTTTCTAATTTCAGGCTATCTTTATATAAAAATAAGCCGCCTTTCAGTGGGTTGGAATACAATTTTTAATTATAAAAGAAACAAAATTTTATTAAGAAACCCGCCAATGATTATAATTAAATCTTTTAAATTCAAGTAGTTCCACTTCAAAGAACCTTCAAAACACTAAGAACCTTTGTGGTTTTTTCTATATTAATCTTGCCATAATGAGGTTTATTAATGATATTACAGATCCACCTGCACAAATTAATCATCATCTAAAGTTAATTTATCTCTTTTTTGACAATACTGATAATGTGGAAGCAATAATATTAGTATTATTGTAGTTTTTTATCTTTCTTTATTTCTTTCTATTTTATTATCCACTTAATTCAGTAACTATACCACTTTTTGTGCGATTTGGCTACCTTAACAAGGCTAATTTAGCAATTGTTCAGTTCACACATAAAGATGTAGGACAAGAATAATTTGAAAAACTTTTCTTTTATAAGAGACTTTTCTTTTTTTGCTAGAAGTTGTTTTTAATTTCTACTTATATAATAAATCTTATAATCGACTCACCAATGAGTAACAACTATAAGCTTTTATTCATCAGCTTTCATTACATTTAAAATTGTTTAGTTTGACGCTCTGAATAGCAAAATAATTATATCTGCCTCCATGGATTTTTTGAACTTTTACACTTGCAGGTTTTTGGCTAAAGTCTTGAATACCCAGTGTTTTTAAGTTTTCTGGGGTGGGCATCTTAGATCTTTTTTAACCCTTTTGAAATTTCACTTTTACGCTGGGAACTATTGTTGTTTTTTACATCTTAGAAATCTTAGGATATTTATTTCTTAACTAACATTCCTATAGAGAGAAATAGGCTCATCGAGAAACGTTAAAAAACCATATGTTAAAGCGAGCCTTTTTCCAAGTTCGACTCACGGGGTCTTACAAATCCTGGGAGACGTGCTCAAACATTAAGACGATCAGCTTAAACATTTAATTTCAAGAACTTATCTGAAAATTTTGTTGCTTCTCTTAAGTTTTCGGGTGCTTAATGTTCTGAACACGTAATCTGATATTTTAGAAATAAAATTTAACTATGGTGAGGTTTCTTAAAATTTCCTGTTACATTAACCATTAACACAATAAATCTATTTTTATGGCAACTATATATATATAATTACTTTATATATATATATACGGGTTATATTTTATATTTCACGGGCTTTCTATTATTACTTTATTATCATCACCGATTATAGGGTTATATAAAAATATTCTCTTACTACAGTTATAAATATCTCTTCTTATATATTTTTATTTTATAAGGATTTCGCTATTATATTAACTCATACAGAACCTAATTTCTTATATATATGTATACCTGGATAATATAATTTAATAATATTTTTAGGTTAGTATATATAGCACTATACTATATTACTATATGATACATCACTTTCTTTTCGTCTAAATTTGTAATAATGATTCCTTTACCCTAACTATGATATTTAATGATAGATTCTTGATGACAAATTTCTATTAATTAATTTATTGGTAAAGCAGTAATAGATTTCTTTTCGTCTAATTTCAATATTGGCATAATCACAGGTAGACTCATTACGATCCAACCTCGTGTCTTCATTCGTCGCTTAATTTTCTATATAATACAATCATATATTGGGACTATATATATATATAATATATTTATTTATATGCTTATAATAAGTTAGCGAGCGCGGAGTTTTCAGCCAATTGGTTGTGCAGACAGTAAAGAAATTATCTCAAGTTGATATAAAAATTTTCGCATCAACCCAGTTCGCTCTCAGTGAGGTAAAAGCTTGTTTCAATAGAGTAATTTCAGTAATTCTTTTATTATAATATATTTTTAAATTATTACATTTTCCTACTCTGTAATTTAAATCTTTTTTTTTTGGTCTTTATTCTCATATCGGTCACCGCGCCATACTTATATAATGCCGCAGGAAAATGCCCATGATCGTGTTGGGAGTGTTAAAAAGAATCGCCATGATCTACCACTGTAAATTTCATTTTCAGCATGCTCATGCACTACAAAATTCTATCTTCAAGCTGCACTGTGCTCCAGACAATTGAGTGTTCTTAACATAGCAAGATTGGCTTACTTTGGGAAATGGGGTCAAATTAAAGCTTTCAACTGTAGATAATTCGTCTGATTGATGGAATGAAACCGGTTTTTTTTTTTTAAATATATAATACTAATCATGTATGAGATATTGATCCTTAGAAAGGAACTAATAGACTCAGTTTGTATATCTCAGGATTATACTACATCTATAAATTCTTATATATCAGCTATTGAGTTTAATCTTCACTAAATTGCTGACCGTATAGTCCAGAGTTGGCTTTACTGTATGACATTATAAATTTTATTTACTACGTACTAATCCATCTACCATTTTATTTATATTCAGACGTAAAAAACTTTACATAAAGTCTCATTAAACTATATATTAGAACTTATTTCTCTATGTACTTCTAACATATTGAATCTCGGGTTAAATGCATCTCTCTCTATGGACATATCGATTTATAGTTATCGTTATATAAATACTTTTATTATATACCATAATTTATATCATTAGTGAATTCTCTGATTACTATATACTTCCTATACTATAACGGCTTTTTTACTATTATAACTCAGTATATTCCCTTCCTACAAAGACATACTTATTACTATATTATATCGCCTCATGATAGTATTTTACTTTGTGGTGGATCATATTTACCCCCTGTAATCTTTGAAACTTAAAAGCCCTATATTTGTAGGTTGTAAAATATGTTTCACTTTTTTATTACCAACTCATTTTCAGTGTACTAAATAAGACCATATCTCAAATCCAAATATCTATTACTGATCCTCTCTATTAAATATATAAACAATATTAATATTATACGCCAACGCCAACCATATCATTTCTTCCTTGCACATAAAAAAAATCATAACCTATACTACTTATATCAGCTATATTTCAATTATAATTTACTATATATATTATACTTTATTACTTTTGTTTAAGATTATATTTGTGCGTATAATTTTATGTATAATAAATAGTGTATATCTATTTATTACTACTATTATATAGTCGATGCTCGTGCGGCAGATAGTTTCTCTATTTTCCTTTTTGTTTTACGATTCCACCATGCCGGCTAATTGGTGGCATCGTTTTGTTTTTCTTTTTACATACCGCGGAGCCGATCCTTTTGATATTTATTCATCTGCAAACTGGATGTTTAATTATATTCCGGCATGATAATAATTTCCCTAAAAACATTATATATAATTAATCCCAGTATTCATAATTCTCCTTCTTTCAACCTGGTTATATATATTATCCTATATTTTGAGGTATTTCTATCTACTGATATGTATTTTTGTATATTTTTATTTTTAGTATTCTCTAATAAATAGGAAGCTTCTCTTCTGAACTTAATAATAGTATTTAGTAAGTACAGATATTTAATAATATTTCATATATATATATACTCACTGCAATTATTTTTTAAAACTAAAATATATAGTTATTTAGTTAATATCCTTAAGACCAATTTTATCATTAACGGATATTTTAATTTCCCTGTAAAAATTTTAACTTCCTGTATTTAATAGATTAACAAAGGAATCACAAGAATAAAATAATCTCAGTTAATCTGTAATGAAGCACTTGCTTTAAAGTTATTCAAAACTTATTTTAGATTCCAACTATTAACCACATACTGGATGAGGACACAACTCAGAATGGCCTCAACCTCTTATTTACCTCCAGCTAAGGCCGGTCTTCCTTAGACCTTTTTATACATTGATGGGGATCTTATTTATTACATGATTATATACTTTAATGCACTAGTCTGATTTATAAATTTTCTTTCTCTTAATTTTTACCTTTATAATTTTTTCCCATTTTGGTAAGTGCATATAGGGTGACTCTGAGTTCAACATTGCCGACAATTTTTCTGGGCCTTTTCTGCCCTGAGCCTCTTATTTTGTCCGTTTTGGACATTCACTCTCTTCTGGTTACTATCAATATTTTACGCTTTATCCAGTCTCTGAACTTGATGAGTCTTCCATACAACTCCTTTCACATTCTTTTTCCCTGGAAAAATACACATTCAAACTTATCATAACTTGTCCTTTGCTAGGAAGGACCAGACAGGTTCTTTACTCGTCTACTTAGCAGTCTCTGTTCACTTAATGACGTGGTTGTAAACCTTATGGGTGGTTTTGTGAATTTTGATACGGAAGGTTTAAATTACTAAACTAACTCCTTCTATTCATAACAGACTCGATAAGGATTCGTTTCCCATCTGCAATTGATTTTGATGATCATTCACGATTTGTTTGTTTCGTTGGTGAATAATTTTCCTCATTGTGCCCTACTGCATCCTTTTGATAATGCGTGTGATATTCTTCAATCACTACTGGAATAGTAGAAATTCTTTCAGTGAATCTGTTACTGATTTCCTTGTAGGAAGGGTGTTTGGTTCTGCAGATTTTGTTTTTTTCATCTTTAATTGGTCGCCGAATTAATAGACTTGTTCGGGATTGAACGTTTTCAACTGCAACACAACGTAAACCGCCCATTTGTTTACTCACATATTTTGAATTCAACTTATAACATTGAGATTCCAAGATATTACTGAGTTCATATATCGTGTACAACCATCCAAGGCTATTTTCAGATTTAAAAACTTGCTTCATAACGAATCTAAGTAAGTTGCATCCAGAAAAAATGTGTTACTTAACCTGATTCAGGAGTACCGGTATCTTTCAGAGGCGGGAAGACCAAAGCGTGGTTCCCTATTAATATCTAACTTTACTTTTGGATTTTCCCTTAATTTAACTACCGATTGCAATTTCTTTAAAGGGGGCACTCATTCCACACTCTTGTTATCCATGCTTTTTTTGGGTGTCCCTTAACTTATAGGTAAACATACCGTATCTAAATTCGAATAACTTTTCTCTCTCATGCCCTTCTTATTACTTTTTCGCACCACTCGCGCGAAAATTTTAACTCAAAAAAATGCTACCCCGGGTTTACCGTTTTTACATCTGTGTGATCAGTGTTGAGGGCGAGGCTAAATATCAAAATTTGCGCGTCTCATATAATCATGCCTTCTCTGCCTACCATTCATGACGTCAACAGAATATGTCTTCTGTACTGAAGCCTTATGTGCCCCGATACTCGTGATTGTCTTTGGTAGTATTCTCAAATGCGTTTTGGGCCTTTAAAAGATTTAAGCATGTGAAGGTTCTGCGGGGCTGTGACCTGATATGAATGTCTTATCTCCCTTCTCAAGGGGCATTTAGCATTCTGCAGAGCTAGTGGTAGTCCAGGCGAATTCCTAACCCCTAAACGCCAAATTGTCTCTATAAGTCTCTTAGAGTCGATATCCTTCTAGGAACAAAGGACATACGGGATGTGGGGAGGTAAACTTCGCATTTTAGCCCCAAGAAGCTCTTCCTCGCAGCAATACTTATTTATATCCCATATGAAGTGCCTGGGATTATAGTGAAGTATTATGGGACGTGCTTAGGTAAGGGTGTGCTATGAGTTATAGATAGTATGATAAGGTTGGGGGTGGTGTATACATTTTAATCCTGAGTTAAATGAAGTATGGATAGCATTAATGTTGGCAAATAGACTTGGTTGGTTTAATTGAATTTATGTTTGACCTTGTTGCGCAGCGGTGAGTGTGTGACTTGAAGCCTATAGGGAAAGTACCATTCAAAAAGGAGGTCATTATTTATATTATGTTATCCTGTTTTTGTATTTGATTTATATTTATCAAATGGCTTTCTGCCTCAGTCTTGTTTATATTCAATTGTATTATTCTTATACTTAGTTATTATTTAAATTATGTATATATGATATTAATATTTATTGTTAGCTCATTATTGATGAATAAATTTTTTGGTTTTACCATCGCTTCTATGGCAATTTGCACATTTATTATTTTTTTCAACAGACTGAAATTTTGGATGAAGACAAGGTTAAAACTAGAAAATTATTCTAGCAAATTTTAAAACAATTTTATAATTAGTTAAGTTATGTCTACCTATTTATATAACATTAGTAATTATTTAAATAAATGTGGGTAGGGTTTGTTTAAAAAATCCCTGGATTAATTACGCGGATTTAAAAAACTTAGAAATCTGGATTTTATTATTCGGGTCCGGTTTGAGATGACGAATAGTAATGCGGATCTTAGGTTTAACTAAATGGTAATATGGTGGCTGTCCTGACTAGTTTTGGGAACATATTTCAATTGTCATCCCTGTCTAGTGGTCGTCGGATGCCGGATTGTGTGTACTGAAGAGATGATCATTTTTAGGCGTGAATGAGATGGCAGGAGGGGATGGTGGTTTGAATCGTAATGGTCTGAGTTTACAAGGTAATTATGTTCACAGGGTAACCTTGGTGGAAAGGATCTCTTTACGTTTCATATTTTTATTCTTAATATGGATAGGTTGAGTCTAAGGCTTATGTTGAATATATTACTTAGATGCGATAATAGGTAAGGAGTTTTGAAAAAATTTGTAAATATATTTTAATTTGTATTTGGTATCCCGCCCTATGAATATAAATGTTTAAAACTTAAATTACAATAATACATTTTTAAACTAATAATATTTATTACGTTCATCGAATTCTATAATGTGATTTTACTTAGAGATATATTACATATACAACTATCTTAGGGTATGTTAGTTTTATAGCTTGTAGATTTGCTTTATTAAATTTTGATTATAAAGTATTTTTCGAAATGATTTGAGTCATTATAATTTTAGACCATTTATTATTTATTCAGTAATAATATGTTTTCAGTGAATCAGTTCTATTTGTAAATCTCATAGATGCGAATTTTATATATGTTCAAGTAAGAGTTTATTAATTAGTTGATTTAAAATAATAAAAATGAAATATAAATTTTATTTTGTTCCGTAATTACTAGTTCAATAAGTATATGGATGATGAGATGGTGTTGATTTAATTTTGGAGTTAGTGGTCAAGCGTATTATTGAGAGGGGTATGTTACGTGAATTTTATTTATAATTAAATGTTAGAAATGATTAAACAGCGAGAGAAGTAAGAGAGATGAAGCATTTTTGAATTGGAATTTTAACATGGATGAAACAAATAATTTGATAAAGTGGTTTTATTTTGGTTCGAAAAGTGATGCTTGTGTCGAGTTGATCTGAACTGTATGATTTTTTATTGAAGGACATGGAGGTTTTAATAAGTGGTGAAGGAGTGTGGTACATTTATTACTTGCATAATAATAATGTATTGGGTGACGAAGATTAACTTGTTTCAGGTGTTTATGGATTTGCCAACCGGCCGTCGATAGTGACTTAAATAGGGGAAGTTATTGTGCATAGTGTTTTTCTATATGATTGTTGGTGGTAGCCTTTGTGATGGAGTCGAAGCTTAGGTATGAGTAGTGAAGTGTGTGTAAAATAATAGCGTGGAATGTGTGATGGTTATAATTTATGAGAGTACGCTCTTCGAGGAAGAAAGCGCTTTGAATATATTCTCAATATTTTGTATTATGTGAATGGGGTTATGAAGATTGTACTGAAGGTGGGAGTGGCTGGAGTGAATATGTGTTAGTTAGAATGATGGATGGAAGAGAGTGGGTGGATCCTTAAAATAATATAATGCTGGTATGATTTTGGTTTATAGTGTTGGATTAATTATCTAGAATGATACGATTTGGAGAGGATGGTTATAGAAGGGTTTGAAAATGAAGGGTTTGATAAATACCGTAGATAGAGTAAGTTATGGGTTGTGAGTAGGACTGTCACGGTGGTGAAGATTATGATTAGTAATGTGTGGACATAGTGATAAGATGTCTGAGTTTATTTAAGATAATGTTTGGCTTAGAGAATGAATGGAATGACTGCCTGAGTGTAGTTAGGAAGTTTGTATTTGAGAATAGGTGGTTGGTGGCATTACTCAGTTGTGATGGATATAAGGACTCGTCTTGAGTGGGCTAGGGTCTTTACAACATGAGGGTATATGTTTTGTTTACTATATATGTGTATTAATGTCTTAGCAGTGAGACTATGGTCTTGGATAAGAGGTGGAATCAAGCAAGTAATAATATGTTTAGTTGATCTTAGGGTGTGTTGATAGGTTTGAGAATTTGAACTTATTAGTGGATAGTTGTGTGATGTGAAGGATAAAGTGGGAGTTCAATGAGTAGAGATTTATTAGATCATGTCTCTGAGATGGTTTTGGTATTGGAAAAGATCGAAGACAGTCTAGGTTGGTTAACCGGGATGTATAGTGGTGAGATATGGTGGTCGGATATAAACGGACTTGAGGATGATACCGATAATGGATTGGGTCAGTAAGGAGATGCTTGGAGAAGATGAAATGTGAGTTTGGAGAGCGAAGGAAAGTAGTGCATATAGGAGTGATGGGCAGGTGTTTTGTTGAGGGGTTAATGTTGTAGCTTCCTGGGATGGAGATCTATAATACCATATATGAATGAGATGATTCAGTGACGGTTCGCGGTCTTACGTGAGCTTAGGGTGGATTTTATCTGCTGCGTAAGTATTATCTTCAAGTGTATAATGGTGGGGTGTAAAGGTGTAGAGCTTTTATTTTTATGCCTTGCTTATATTCTTTTATACTCTTATTTCTGTGTATTCGTGCATGTTACGTATTCTTTTCCCTACGTCTTTGGAGGAGAAGGTGGATGATGATGATGATGATTGATATTGATGATGATATTATATATATATATTATACTTATATATATATATATATAATATATATTATAATATATATATATTTCTATATATTCTATTTTATTATAATTTATAATATAATATTATATATATATTTATTTATTATTTTATATTAATATATATATATATATAATTATATTATTAATTAATAATTTTATATTTTTATTATATTAATTATTATCAGTTACAAAAGCACCATCCATTTATATATCTTATAAGTTTTATATATCTTATAAATGCACGCCAACGTTTTCCAGTTTGATTCTCGATGTATCAACCGAAGGACCAGAAAGCAATATTTTCGTAATTATCCACCGGCTAACAATTATTGCCTTTGCTCGGGCATGTGTAATATTATCATGTAGCTTTTGTTATTTAATATATCATTCTCAGATTATGATCTCAGATTTTTCGATACCATCATGTAACGACCCACCTTACAATCATTTAACTGATAGTATATTATCATAACTTAGCCAAGGGTTTCAGAATCTATAATATATTATACTATATGTGTGTTGGTGTCGATAATATTTGAATTAAATTATTCTTTTATTGTGTAATAATATGTATATCGAGTTATCGCTATCGATCTATTTTTCGATACATTTAATACGAATAAATGTATACATATAAACGAATACAAGATACTGGATACATTTAGGATATTGTCTTATAGCGATACCGATTAACGAATAAACAAAATGTATTTCCGAATCGTATATGTATCGCAAAACGATTCACATGTTAATATAAGATACATATCACTCATTATAGTCCAGCCATTCCACTTATAATATTTAATTATATATATATACTTATAATATATGATATATTATTATTTAATTAATTATAAATTTAGTCCGGATAATAAGTAGGATGAGGGAAATACATGTACCGTGTTGACTTGCCTTGGCATGTAGAATATTACTACTATATATATTTTTTTTTTCCTACTGATATTATATTATAATATGTAATATATATTATTGATCATATATATATATATATATTATTATATTTAAATATTACTATATCATTTATATATTTATTTATATATTATATTATATTAATATCTATATATATTATCATTTTATAATAGTAAATATATATATATTTTATGGTATTAATAATATTTTTATATTATATATAATAATATTATATATTTAATATTATAAATAGTAATATATATATATAATAATATTAAATAATATATTATATAATATAATATATATTATATATATATATATATTTATATATTTATATCTTATTAATATATTATATATATTTTATATATATTGTTTATTTATATTATATTATATTATTTTTATTATATTATATATATTAAATTATATAATTTAATTATATATCATATTAATATATTTTAATTATATATATACTATATTAATAATATATATGATTATTAATTATATGTTATTTATATATACTATATTATATATATATATACATATTATATATATATATTTTATTAATATATATTATATGATATAATAATCCTTTATTATATATATACTAATATATCATCTTATTTTATTCATATAGTATTATATATATTAATTATATATAATATTTTTTATAATTTGTCACATTATAATTCATATATATAATATATAGATCTATTATATTTTTAATTATGATATAAAATTATATTTTAATATAAAAATACTATTATTACATAATATCACTATATATTTAATTAATATTAATATATATATATATTATATATATATTCTATAATATGTATACTGTATAATTAAGTTATATTATATTAATTATACTATTATATATATATATATATATATAATATTTATATTATTATATAATTAATATTATATATAGTTATTTATTTACGTAATTTTATATATATATATAATTTATTATATATTTATTTATATTAATATATTATATATATTACTATATCTATTATATATATAATATACTTAATATATTATATATAATATAATATAATAATCTATTTTAAATTATAATATTTAATATTAAATTATATATATATTATAATATATTATATTATTATTAATTATATTAATTTTATATTTGATAAATAATATAAAAAAATTCATAATTATTTATTTATAATCTATATTAGTATTATTTCTATATATTAATTTATTTTACTGTTTGTACATTTTATATTATATATATATATATATTAAAATATATCTTATATTAATTATATATAATTTATATATTATATATTATAATTCATTATATATATCTATATATATATAATTATATCATATATTATATATATTTATATTATATACTATATATATATAATATATATATATATATAGTTCATATTATATCATTATTTAGTTATTATATTATTATATTTATATATATAATCATCATATATCATATATAAAGTACTTTATGTTTCTACTTTAGAGTAGCCGGGTCACGTTTAAAAGTGCACTCCTAATTTCTATTCATTTCTCGGTAAACTTAATAGTGACGGCTCACCTATCTCCTCACTCCGCCCCTATGTGAACAGCTTTGAGGTATTACTGAGTACCCCTGTAATAAGCTGATTGGGGTGACCCTCAGTTGACTGGACTACCCCTTCATAATAACCTACTTGTAGGTTAGAACTACCGCTATTTACTGGAAAGAATGCTTAAACAATATCGTAGTCTTGATTCACAAAATAGCGCCAGAACCATACGTTATTAATATCAAAGTGACAGATGTGAGACTGTAAAACTATTCATATATACTATTATATATACCCAGATTTATAGCTCTATAGTAGTCATAGCTCACTTTACAGATATCTGATCAATTATTATTTCGGTTTTTATGTGAGCCATATATAGAGTGTAGATAATGACATACTCGTTTTACCGAGCACTTATCGAGTTATTTAAATCTTGATGACATTAGGTGATCCTAATCAAATATATAGAGTGCAAAACTAGGTAATAGGAAAGTTGGGAGTAGATGGATAGTAAGGTAGATCAAAAAAATAGGTGACTGGAGGGTAAGAGTAGAAGACGAGGTGGAGTCCGAGGCTGAAGGAGCGCGGACGAGGTTGAGCCTAACTGGAGGAAGCCGCAGGCTTGGACGTCGGTTGTTGCATCTTGGTGAAACGGCCCATCTAAATCTGGACAGGGTCATCGTCATCTGCATATCAGAACTTCTAGATGTTTATTGGGGTGCGACATTAGTGAAAGTGGAGTTGGGTGCGCGTGTTCTCGTGCACCATATCTTGCTGTAGAGCAGTGGAGATGTGAGGTACAGAAGGTGACGAGAGTCGTGACTAACGTGCCGGAGACTGGAGGATAGACGTGTTGGCTAATACAAGTTACGCTTACAGTAAAGACCAATAGCATAACGTTTATACGATACTCCCGCATATCACCCATCATAGCTAGAATAAATCGCTAAGAATTAAAATTCTCATGGTACTGTCATTTTTAATGCACATGTCATTAATGGCATAGACATGCAAGTTAAGAGACTGTGATCTGGAGTTTTATCGAAATTGGAGAGAAGGAACTGCTGAGAGAGCAACAGATATATATAGACCAATCATAACAGAACTCTTCCACATTCTTTTATGCACACGGAATTCGTACAAATTAAAAGTAAGATAGAACTTGTATTAAGAGAATATATAAAGTGAAATCGGATGATAATTATATAGAGAAATGAAAGTTTATGATAGATGTATTAAGCGGTTCCCATCTTTTGTTTCTTTACTCGGATCTAATGTTAATGATAGGCAGACAGCTCTGTATGAGTATTATACGGGTCAAGCCGGACCTTTTCTGGCGCGTGAAAACAATCCAAAGAGGCGGTAGCGATGTTTTATAATAGAACTATTATTGATATAAACTACGAGGAAAGAAGAGGTGTAGAATTTCAGGGTGGAGGAGAAAATGGGTTTATAATTATTTATTATATATGATTAAGATAATAATTATAGTGGATGCAGATGACTGCAGGAGAAATAATTCAGGAAACTTAATAATTTGATGTTTTAGTGAGTGGAGTATAAGGGTGGATGGTAAAAGTATGGAATACGTGAATAGACATTATTATTATAATATATAAGCGTCTTAGAATATGTATATGTAAGGAGAGAAGTCCTGAAATGAATGACAATTATAGTATAACTGATACTAAGTAATATTGTGAGCTAAGTTTGTATTACTTATAGAGAGGAGGCTTAGGTTATTAATCATATGTGTACGAATAGAGGTGTAAATAAACTGAGACAGATGAAGACCTATAGTGAGTGAGGAACTTAAAAATAAATATAATAGTTATATGGCTAATATTCATATGCTAATAGCGTATAGCTGATGGTAAACTAATATACTCTATTTTACCTTTGTTTTAATGGTTATATACTAATGTTTGAAATTAATAGCTCATAGGAGCTTATGATAGATGGATTATCACGATAGTATTTTTTACTATATGAGATATATATAAATATCAATATTGATTGGGAATTTGTAACTGAGTCAGAGGTTAATAGAGAAGAATGAGATCGACACCTTATAAGGTTGAGGTTAGCTTATTGATAAAACTAAGCTGAGATACGTAGTGAGAATGTATAATTATTTATCACAAAATTATATACATTAAATTAATTAATAATGGAAGAGGTTAGCAGTAACAGAATATAAACAGTAATGAAATGATTAGTAAGGTTAACATGATATTTATCTACGGATTTGAGCTAACTTATTAAGAATATATATATAATATTTATATAATTGTTATATATTATATATTATATATATATATTATCTATATTATATATATATACAACTCACACTCAAATATAATTTATTAGGGTGAAGGTTAGAGGTTGGTATTAGCGTGGAATTGATGAGTAAGACTTAGTGAGTATTACCAACTCACGTAAAAATTTTATTGGTTCATTCGAACGAGAATTATCGAATAATTTTCTCGGGGGAAGATAATAATTGTCCACCAAATGAAATGAGAATGGCTTTGGGAGGGGGATGTATGTCACTTACCATAACTTTAAAATCAGTTTAGGGGATTTTCATTTTCTCTATGAGCCTACAATGCAGAAATGAAGACTAGCTTAATGAAAATGAATTTTCGGGAGTTAAATAAGTACTTAAAGATAACTGAGTGTATAGAGAATCAAAATTGAAATGAGGCCCGAATATATTGTTTATTAGAGAACTCATCTGTGGTAGGTCGAGAAGCCACTTAAAATATTTATATAGAGTTATAATTCTATCGAGTGTTAATATTTAATGAGAATATAAAATATGATTTCCCCAGACTTTAAAGGAAGTTAATATTTCATTAAATTTTAGACTATAGTTTCATTTTTTTATTATTTTATGAGTATTATATGTATATATATAAATATAATAGTGGGACTGAATGTTGTGGACCATCTCTTGACCTACGTCATATTATTATGAAGTTTAGATGATGTCAGTTACAATAAGTGTTTATACGCTAGTCTTTATATAGTCTCCAGTTAATCTAGATACGATAGTAAGTTTGGATTACGTCTGAGTTGTATTAAGACTTCGGCAATGTATCTAATTAAGAGAATAGAAGCGGGGTGGCGGGAGAAAGTGGTTATACCTATTATTAATTATCATTATTAAGGAGGTGGTTCATTACTACTATCATAAATATTTTTAATATACTCCTAAGTTTTTATGATTTTTTTTTATATTATTAGAGTATTAAATATATATATAATGGCCGGGTTGAGTTTAATCCCGGTCAGGTTAGGTTTGGTAGAGTAAAGCTATAGATACCTTGGATATTATTAGTTATATTTGTGAGCAATATACGGATATATAGCAAGTAGTATTAGTTCCAAGAGTACTGTAGAACGACTATACTCACTTGTATACTAGAGAGCGTTCTAGATAATTACAAGTTATATGCATTGAGTAAGTGAAGTACACTATTATTATAGCAATATATACTCAGCCCTTAGGATATTTAATCAAATAGGTATGTGTGATATATGAGCTATGAATCAGTAATGAAGTTACTCTAAGACTGAGAAATATAGTAGTTACAGTTCTTGACCATCGTGATTAGACTAATGACTGTAGTAGGTAAAAATAGCCTGAGTGAAAGTAAAAAGGTTTAATACCTATATACTATTGGTTTTAGTTATCACTCTATATGGATGAGTAAATATGGTGGAATTTAGAGTGATAGTGTGAAATTGAGATTGAAGGATGAATAATACTCATATATTTTATTATCTGAGTTACATAGTGAGGTTTTGACGTGTGCCATAGTTTGTTATAATGGATTTGCTAGGAAAAGCAAGTACATTAGTTACCTGTATAGCTAAGTGAATAAAATGATTTAAAGTAGTATTTTGAGAGATAATATAATTCGAGACAATAAAAGTAGTCATACTTACTCATGATAATATGGATCGAGGTAAAGTACTTATTATGTACCTCTATTGACCTAAATAAGCAAGATTCACAACCAAGGTGTGTTATTCCATATTATAAGAATAGATTTAAGTTAAGTGACTGAAGACTTAGATATATTAATGAGGATGTGTATTTGAGAAGGGGAAAAAGAACTGAAATTTGGAATATTGGAGTGAGCCTGTGGAATACGGGATAATGTTTCCTAGGACCAGTTGATTGGTCTCAGGTAGAGAGAAATCCGCTGAGGTGTATTGCCATGTTACTCAGATAAATGAATTGGAGGGATGAGATAATAAATACTTGGGGAATTCTATGGCCTCGGCAGTATGGAGGAAGATAGACTTATTGTTATGTGATGGATAACTCACATAAATAGGAGGTGTATAAGGGTATGATAATTATGATAGAGTGTACTATATTATATTATACATAATAACATATATTGGTCGAAGTTGTTCGAAGAGAGAGAAAAGACGAGGATGAGATATTTATAGTGATAGGTTGGATAAAGAATAAGATAGTGAAGGTCTTTTATGCAAAAGACTAGATCTCAGTCATATTTGAGGAGTAGAGTGCTTATGTGGCAAGAGAAGGGACATGTATCGATAGATATATCTCATGAACGAATTTAATAAAATAGCTTAGAGTATATATATATTAATATATTATATAATATTATTAATATATATATATACTATTATATATATATATATATATATATATTAATATATCTATATTATCTTATATATATAAATATCTAATATTACTATATATATATTTAATATTATTATATATATATCAATATATATATAATATATTATAAATATAATATTATATACTATATATATATTAAATTATAATATATTAATATTTAATTACTTAATTAATATTAATATTTTAATATATATTAATTATAATCAATATTATTAATTTCATTAATCATTTTATTATTTACAGGCGATTTATAATACTATATTCATATATATTCATAAATATATCCTAAAAAATATATATTTAAATATCATTAATACTATAATTATTATATATAGTATATATTAGCTATATATTTCACTATCATATTATACCTAATATATATGATATATTTAATATAATATATAATATTATTATAATTTAATATTATAAATATAATATATTAATATATTACTTATAAATCATAATAATAATATTCATCATTATAATTAGTATTATTATATAAATGTATTAATATTATATCATATATATAATATATCTATATATATTGTATATATATTATTAATACTGTTTTCTTTATATTAATTATATAATAACGTATATATTAAATAAATTATATATATATATTAAAATAATTATATGTAATTATATATTAATTATATATATATTATATATAATATATAGGTATTTATTCGAATTTACTATATATATTATTATATATAATGGTATATTAATATTATATATATATAATAATATATATATATTATATATATAGTATCATATTTATCATATCTTTAATTTATCTATATAATTAATTCTATACATTCATATATATATATTAATATATATCTTAAATTATAATCTTTTCATATAATTGACTCACTATAAACCTATCACATACTCACATATATGAGCAGAGGTAAGGCCCTTTTCTTCGTATATGAGGAGGCTACACAAGACTATATTATTCCGTATTATACGCAATAAGCAAGATGAGTATTGGCAACTACACTCACATACCTCATCAATAACCCCTTATAGTGAGCCTATATATACATGACACCTTTCTCTAATATGATGGTATTCTATATAACGTTGGGGATTTATATAGAAGGGATACATAATGGCAAACTAGCAGGTAATAGTAACTACTGATGAAAAATATACGGCTAAGATAAATTCCTTAAATAACTAAACTAAAAGTGTGTATGTGAATAATTAAATGTTGTGAAGTGCACTATACACATTATTATAACTCGAAGTTATGGATCTCCTATATTCATAATTAGTTAGTACAATTATAGTCATATGAGTAGATAAGTAAGATAGTAAGTATAGTAATAATAGTTTGAAAGTCATCTCCTAAGCTTTTTTAAGCTCAATCCCTAAATCAATACTAAAATGTGACTACTTAACCATCTCTCAAATCAATTAGTAAACATAACTCTATTAACAGTAGGTGGGATATATTATATATTATATTAATATATATCATGATATAATTATTATAATATAGTTATATATATTTATTAATATATATTATATATTATATTTAATAATAATACTAATATATATACACTGTGGATTCAATACTGTAGTTTTAGATAAAATAACAGACAAAAATAATAATTATTATTTCATCAGAATATCATTAAGAACATACAAATGAGTCATTCTACAGGGAATGAGAGGAATACTCACTAGTTGTATAATCTTAATATGACTGAGTCTTGATTTAAAGTGCTGGTAAATTGTATAAAGTAAAAACAAATAAAAATAAAAATAATATAATTGACTTCACAAAGATTTCATCAATGCAAGAAAATCCAAAAGAAATCATATTTTGATTTCAGTTTGATAAAATTCTAAACATTTGATGTTTTCGGATAGAAAAAGAATAATAATAATATTAATAATATAATATATTTGTGCTGCTATTTTTTCTTTTAATATAGTAGTCGGCCTTGGCAATATTAGATACTTCTTCTATGCAAATATAGATATTTTCTAGATATAAAATATCTAGATATTTGTGTAATAGGTGCCCAAATATAATATCTTTTATATATATATATATACTTACAATATTGTACTATAAAATATGTATTATAGTTATTATAATTATATATATTATAGTTACTATATATATATATTATAGTATTACTTTTAACATTCTTAATCTATAATATATATCTTTGTAACGTTTAGTTCCTCCTTAGTGTACACTACTGTGTTATTATATTTTAACTATATTGTTAAAAGTAAGAAACATCGTATATGATAAAATAAAGTAAATCTTATATAATTAATAATATAATAATATAATTCATAAAAATATAAGATGAACTCTAAAGGAAATATATAATAAATACATAAATACTATAATAAATATAATACTTAATAAAAAGATTAAATATATATACTATATATATAATATATATATTATATTGTATTAGGTATACTATTATAAATATATTATAATATATACTCTATTAATAGTATATATACGGTGTGTAGTATATATCAAATAATTATATATAATATAATATATATCAATATAATAATTATATATATAAATAATATTATTACATAATATAATATATCATATTCATATTTAATTATATATATATACATATTCTTAATAAATATTTATAATATATATCTAAAATACTATATATTTATATTATTATAGATCAATAATCCGTAATATCTGTATAAATATCTACTCTATATATTAATATAATATGATTGACGTATTTACATGATGGTTCTGAGATAAATATATTATTTTTAGTGGATCATATAAATATATTTCATCCCCATAACAATGATTTATGAAAGATATGTAACACATGAGAGAGACAGAGACTATTCACTATGTGTCACATTGTTAAGGGTATGCGTCACGGAACTGGCCAGACGTGGGAGCGCACACACCGGAGAAACGCAGTGTGTGGTAAGCTGTTTTGTCACACCATACCTCCCTGGGAGTATGTAGGGTGAATCGAGAGCTCGATTGTGAGACTCTGAAGGCCTCCCGAAGAACATGATACATCATCAAGTTCAATAGATACTAAGAAAGCACAGCAGGAAAGGTGCGTGGGCGCAGAGAACCATCTCTTACCCCTGTCCAAAGGGAGTGGAGATTAAGATATCTTGAGCTTCTTAGTTATAACGAGGACTCGGGAGGTTGGGTACACGTAAGTGGCTAGATGAGACCCGCCATAGGATCGCTCTATTGCATCGTGCGTAAAATAATAGCTCGTGGGGTATATCTAATGAGTAAAAAACGGGATATAAAAAGAAAATAAGTGTTATTTATAGAGATGCGTGTGGTTGGGATTTTATTTTGGTGTGTAACTGGCAGCCCTGAGCGCGGAAAAAGTTAGTTCGACGCAGCATGTTTCTAGACAATGTATTCACTTATATACCTGTCAGCCTATTTGTTATTGTTTCAATAGGGAAGATTTGTGATGATAGTTAGTATGTCTGAGGGTTGATGACGTTTATAGAAGAATTCATGTGTACGTGTCTGTTGAAGTATCTTGCCACAATATATGCGAGTGCGTTTACCGTGATAATGAAGTTTATGTAATTAGTATATAAGTGTATACTAAGAGTAGAATAAGAGTAAAGGTTTATGGTTGTGGAGTGAAGAATAAGTCCTCACTTCCATATTAAAGTTTTATGAACCCTATGTGATAGATGGTGAGCAGTGTCTGGAAATTAAGTGTTGTAGGTTTTAAATTGACTTAGGATATTAAATAATTATTTAGTGATTTAAATATGTTGAGTATAATAGAGAATAACTTCTTAGAATTATGGTAAGTAAGGTGGCCAGAGTAATGACAATATAAATCTAGTTGCTGATGTAAACGGGACTAAAGTATTTTTAATAATGACTGACTAAGGTTTTATCTATGTAGGTATTATGTAGTAATAATTTTTAACCCTATATGTTGTTATATTATTATATATACGAATTATATAATATAATAACACTGGTACATATGAATAAATAATGGATATACTATATCTATAATATAATACTATATATGAACTAATAGATTATTACTAATGATTACAATGTATGATTTTATACAGACGAAACATATTATGAGTAGGGCCATAATATTACCATATTTAAGTATAGTGGGACGTATTAAATAAAATAATAAGAAATATTATAATATACATTAGATAAGTATATATTGTGTGGTGCGAAAGTAAAGGGAGTATAACGTTGAGAGGTATATAATATATATAATTGGATAATAGATTTCTCATTGAGAAGATATACTTATGGATCAATTAGTGTAAAGGCCTGATAAATTCGTAAAATATCCCGGTTTGTTGATATGAGTGTAATGTTATATTATAGGTGAGTTAGTTACTTATAGGGATATTAGACCCCGGCTGGAAGTGACCGAGTATGTAATAAAATGTTTATGACACTTTATGTCATGTATAACCTAGGACTATGCACTACACTGAGAGTGAACGAAGATATAGTGATAAGTACTTAACGCAAGAGCGTGATAGAGGAAAAGAACGCCATTAAAGATTGAATGGTAGTGGTTTTGTGAAGTGGTATTTTGTGGTCCCACCTGGGCAGGAACGAACCCAACTTATAAGTAATACAAGTAGATGACCACTTAGAGAGATTCTAATAGTCTATGGCTACAAGAGTAGTAAGTACTTACTTAAGATGGATTTATACTTTATGACTGAGAGTGAGGAGAGAGGCAGTGAGTTCTCATAACATCAATAAGGGTAAAGTGAGAGAGTAGGCGGATAAGGCGGGCTTTTCTTTATCTATATCGAACTTATGCGTTGTAAATTATTTATAACTTACACTGATACACTTGCTCACAATTTGCGCCTATAGTATGCATATATGTCATAATTGACATAACTATTACCTATATAATATATACTTTGCCCCTGATAATTATATTTGAGAGAGAATAGACATGAGGGTATGATATATTTATATTATCATTATATATTATAATTAATATTAAAATATAAATTAATATATTACATTATATGTAACATCACTAATTAAATTTAATAGTGTAATATATATATATATATAAATACTAGTATATTATATAATATATATTATATATGATATATTTAATATTAATATATATGATATATATATAACTATATATGAGTATAGATCACTCTATATATATATACTTAATATATATTTATAGTTATATTATATCATCTAATGTTAGTGAGAGTGATTTAACGTATATCAGATTTTATCCTCACCACAGCCATCAGCTTAACAGCTGACTATGACCTGCACCACCTTCCACCGAAAAGTCCAAATCTTACAAGTACATTCTTAAATTATGATTATTTTCCTTATTATCCATTCAGGTTTCCTTCGTATAATTCTAATGTTTTAGTTTTTAAATAATCTAAAGATAGGTAGAATATTAAGAAATATTTTCACATTTGTTATATATTTTGTAGCCCCATGGTGTTATTAATCAATATTTGAATAAAATAATATATGTTGATTTTTAAACTATAAAATTTAGCAGTATAACTGTAGAACTATTTAACAATATCTCCATCTTGTGTTATAATAATTTGTCCAGAATGTGAAGGCAAACGCCACCTAGCGAAAGCTTCGGCAATAGTATGTTTCATTTTCATATATTGTCCAGAATCATTGATTAGGATATTCACCGCCGTATTCCATCGTACTTTTTTAAAGGTTTATAAATTATAATAAAATAAGAAAAAAAAGTTATAAATTTGTCAAGTGTTAATTTTATTATAAATATTGTATAATTAACCATTAATCTGGCTTACTTATATATATATTAGTAAATTATATTTATTTATTATATATATAATAACTGTAACTAGTATACATTGAAAAGAGTTATATAAATATAAATAATTCATGGATTTTTCCTGCTTTTTGTCTTATTTATACTCTTATAAAAGAAATAAAATCGCGTTTCAAGATCTCAATCAAAGTTGAAGATAATTTTAGCTAAATATATATAGTATACATAAATATACGTGAGAAAACTTAATCTCAAGATCTCAGACTCCCTGAAAGCCAAAGAAGAAGCTCTTAGTCAATAGAAGTATAGGGCTCTACTGATATATATTATATTATCTTATTCTACTAGATAGTTGGGCCGCCTATTCGTTCTACTATCCTCATATATGCTGAGTTTATCATTGGTAATACTTAACAAGAATTCCGTCATAGTCCACGTTTATCTATCCCTATCTAGCTATTAAGCTACCCAAAGAAGGCTTAAGAGAAATCACTCATCTAAGGGTTTCCATATCAAAGAAATACCCTTACTATGGGCTCTATCACAAGTGAAGGTTATCTCCTGTACAGTGGGAATGGTCCTCCGGTGAGTTATGGATGGTGATTATTATTATCATTATAACTTACTATTCTAGCGAGTTTATTCTATCTCACTATTCAGTTTAGTACTATATACCTCACTAACCTCAATAAATGTAGTTCTATTAATACTAAGAGATATTTCGCAGGTTAACGTGTAGATTAGTTCCTGTTATAAAAAAAGATTATAATAATATATTAATATACCTATAAATAATATATGTCATAGAAGACAGTATATAAATACTATCTTGTATAGAGTTATATATATAGTGATTGCAGATTTGATATCCACAAGAAGTTTGAGTCACTCAGAAGAATACACCAGCCTTCCCTGTTATTCTAATGTCACCAACTGATGTGAGCATAGATAGTATATTAACTAGAGCGCTCAGCAGAATCACCTGCTCAACTATGTGATGCCTTCTTGCCTTGAGCCGGAACTTTTCATACCTACCCTGATATACAGATATTAATATTTAATGGCTTATTCTGAAATTGTATGTTTGAAAAGCAAGTGAACTTGTGAGATCAATATATATTTAGTATTACCTTTACATTAACTGGAGAGTATACCTATATGACTACTTATATAATGTTGTACTTTACGTATAATATAAGTATATTTATTAATATTTGTATTCTTTAATAATATATAATTTATATATTAAATATAATATATTATAACTTATATATATATATATAAAATATAATATTACTATATATACCTAGTCAAAAATGAGCTGAGGTCATTATTAAATACTCATAGATTCTTGTGTTAGTTCGGTAGTGATACAGTTAAATTGACGGTAATACTACGTGAGATATGTATTTATTATTGAAAATATTATTACAGTATTATACTGTGAGATACAAGTTATATTTCTGAATAAGCTGAGTACTTAAATATAATATATATAGTTATATAATATTATTATAAAATACACTATATTACATTATAGAATAACATATCTAGTATACAATATATATATATATATGAGTGAAATAATTATATCAAATATATTTTACTGTATTATACTATCGTGAGTGTGACCCTTAACTGATAAAATCTACCAAAGACAAGTCAACTATATCATTGGTGATCCTAAGAGCTTAAAAATTTTGAATACTCAATAAATCAGTAATAGCATGATATTTACAGAGTACAAAAAGAATTAAACATATTAAATATACTAAGAGAGGCAGAATCACTGGTTACCTATAACTACCTTATAGCCATAATTTAGCCTACCTAGCTATAATGCAAATCATGATAAAGTAACCTAAGATAACTTACATTATTTTATGTGCACCCTGAAGCAATCAATTTACTCATAATCGATAATAATCTAAAAATAGCCACAATGTGAGTTGTAGTAAAGAGGTCACATTTATAATTATTAGATACCAATTTCATGTACTCAATAAAGCTTTATAAAACCTCATTTGAGGTGGTATACATTAGGTTACACATAATTAACATGTATATCAACTATAGTAACTCTAAGATATTTATTATATATTTAATAATCACTAATCCCACCTAATGTTGACATGACAATCTAAAGACCATTGACTGCAAACTACTAATAGTAGAAGCTCCGTTTTGATTTATTTATGAATTTAATCTGACTTGAGTGTACCATACATTCGCAGTTATTAACAATATGAGATGTAAAAGTGTTTATTATTATTTGAGCTAACCATACGTATATATCACATATTTATTTACTATAAATCTAGTGAGGAAGCCTATGATAAATATCTAGTCTCTTTTTGTCATATATAATATTTATTGGGTTTATTCTATAATAACATGATAGTTGTACTATTGAGTCATCTATATCTAATTGTATATTACGATCACTTATTGTTTCGACCCAGTACCAACTCGGCATTACTGACCAATATAAATGAGGTTGCACTAGGATGAATAATATATGTGCAAATATCATAATCAACTAAATTTAACGGTAAGATTAATCACCTGTGACTCTTAATAACTTATGTAAGTCATATAGAATAAATTACTATATGACCCTAATTATTGGTAAAGGATTTTTACTTTACTAACAATTTTGGTATCTTCTTTATAATATATGATCACTGTGGATCAAAATGAGATAACTAATTGAGCAATAGATTACTGTATACTTTCTTACTTCTTTTAATATGATATATATATATTTATTTAATTCTTATACATGTATATTAATATTTATATTTCTCGCTAATATTTTTATGTATAAATTAATATTATTATTTATCTTATTATATTTTATATATATATCTACCTATTATATTTATATATTATATTTATTATATATTATATATTATGTATTTTATTTATTATTAATAACTATAATATTACTAATAATATTATTTTTCTTTATTATATTATAAGTATATTTATATTTATTACTTAATATATTTTTAAAATTATCTATATTATTAAATATATTTATATATTCTATATTTCTTATATTTTATTATTATATATTTATATATTTTTTATATATTTAATATATATATATTAATCTTATTAATTATTTTTATAGCTAATCTTATTTAGAGAAGAAAAATTTTCATTTCTAATTCTATATTTTTTTTTTATTATGCATTCTCATTTTATTTTATATATAAAAACATATTTTATAATAATATATATTATATTATATACTCATATAAATAATATTTATTATATTTATTTATCTCACTTTCTTTATTATTATATTTAGATATTATATCTTATATATTTTTTATATTATATATTTTACTAACCTATTATTTTATTTTATAAAATGATACTATATAAAGAAATCTATATACATATATCTATATATATATTATATTAGTATTTTATATAGTATATATATATCTATTAATTATTATTTATTAATATATATATACTATATATTATATATATTATACTTTTATATTTATTTGCCTATCTTTTATTAAATATGTCATTTAAAACTTAGAAATAGCCTATTATTTTTTATTGAATTTTACACTATATATATATATTTTTAATATAATATATTTAATATATTATATAATATTATACTATATTATATTAAGTATATTATATACTTATAATATATTTTATATTATTATATAAATTTTATTATATCAATATATATATATTATATTTTATTTAATTTATTTAAATATATTATATTAATTTTATTGTTATAAATATTTATATTTTTATTTTTTTTTTTTTTTATATATTTATTCAAATTTTTTATATTTATTGTTTATATTATCTTTATATTATTATTATTTTATATCTTATTAGTTTTATTATATTTATATTTATATTATATATTATATATATCTATATATATTACTATAATAATTATTTATTAATATAAAAAATATATATATATTACTTAAAAATATATATACTATATATATAGCTATAATTAATAAGTATATTATATATATTAATATATATATATAATATATACTATAATTATATTTATATATATATATATATAATATATATGTATATCTAATGTAAATAAATATATATATATATAATATTAATATAGTAGTATATATATATATATCATATATACTATATATATATATATATATATATATTATATATTATTATATAATATATCTATATATATATATATATAATATATATATATATATATATATATATCATAACATATATATATATATATTATATATATATATATATAATATATATATATATATATATAATTATATATATAATATATATTATATCAATATATAAATAAGCATAATATATGGTATATATATATAAAGTATATAAATATAATATATACTATATATATATATATAGATAATATATATATATATATATATATATATTACATATATATATATATAATATATAATTATAATATATATATAAATATATAAACTATATATGTATATATATTAATAAATATATATATAAAATAAATATATATTTATATATATTAATAATATATCATATTATATTATATAATACTATATAAAATATAGTATTTTATATTACTAGTAATATATACTATATATATATATATATTATATAATATATATATATATAATATATATATATATATGTATAAACTATATATATATATATATATATATTCTCAGCTACTTCCACATATGTAACTATACCTCTGATGAGAAGTTACCTACTTCTCTCCCGCTTCACTTTAGGTGCCCTCATCCACAGAGCACCATCACTTATATTACTACATATCATATACGTCTTCCCTAGAGTCTTTACTACTTTACCTACAACCTATCGCCATCCACACCTCTCGTCCATTTAAGCTAACTGGCCCATCAACCCTTACTCACACTCATGCACCAATCGTTAAATGCTATATCCACTCACCAAGTATATTGGCTCACGACGCTTTCTAGTCACTCACGTACCTATATGCCACGTACTTATCCTCATTTACATAGTGCGGCCCCCTTGCTGACATTTTATGACTGCCTTCTATTACCCTCGGCTGACTATATGAGTATCATACATAGGCAACGTTATTACCTTTAGCCTGGGCGGTCTCTCACTATTACACCCTATCTCCAGATGCTACTACAGCTTATACTACCTATGGCCATGGAAGCCTACTTGTAAAAGTGAGGGCATATCGAGCCCTTAAGCCTCCACACAATAATCACAGGCATACGTCTCCCATTTACCTACATCACAAAACCTTACAATATAACTATAACACGCCTAAATCTATATTTATCATAACACGCCTAGCTATAAGCTCTACTAATTAATATACTCTCACTAAGATTATGATACCTTTCACTAATAAAGGCTTTATCACCAAAATCCACTAAATTAAGAATATCAATGTATAATGAAAATGAATATCAGTAGAGTAATAAAAATATACTATAACGTCACATTATACATAATCACCGTTTTTGAGGTTCTCTTCGAAAATTTATTATATTATCTTAATTAGCCTATAATATATATATTATGGTTTAAAGATACCAGGGTATATCACATATATCATAGAAAGTAAAATTGAACTATCTTGGTGATATGCTCTTCTGTTAATTGCATCTTCACAACTTCACTTCCAATTAATCATCACTCCCAGATAAGGATCTAATTTATTTTATTGATGAAACTATATATCTCTATAATATTACTGAAATTGTAGATTGTCATCAAATTCTTATATGTGAAAACAGTTTTAAACTCCTCCAAGAAAATGGTTTTAATAAATAAATACTCTTATAGAGATATTTTAATAAATTATATACGCTAATACTATTCCTAATAATATATATTTTTTATTTACTAAATTCCAAATTAATAAATTTATATATTTATATACTATTTTGCAGATTTTCATCAAAATCATTATATATTTTTAGATATTATCTGTAATATGCTGATATCACAATTTTATATACTACTATATATATGCCTTCTGTTAATTGCATCTTCATGACTTACACTTCCTTATATATATCATCACTCCACAGATAAGGAACTTTTTTTTTTTTACTTATTTCACTAAATTTCTATTTACCTTAATGTAAATTCTAAAGTTTCCCATCTTTCTTTGACCTTTCCATGATCTCTTTTTTTTTCACAATATTCATCTCAACTAGTTTCATCTATTACATCCAGAAACACAACATCTACTTCGGAATTGTGGCTACGAATACCTCATCCTCATTATCAGATCTAATTAATGTTATTAAAGTGTTGGGACACATTCTTATTTTCTCCAAGTGACTGATTTTTCATATAATATTGTCACTTTAGAAGAGGTTGAATAAATCTGGTGACAGAAGCCTTGTCGGGTACCTCAAAAAAAAAATCTGATTCGTCAGTCATCACCATTCTCTATTTTAACAACCTCTTGTATTCAATAGAGGTTTTTATTTATTTTCAAATCCTTTCCGTCTATTACCATACTCT
>JABUQX010118355.1:57500-60000 GCA_015478945.1 Trachelipus rathkii
TAATTACTAATTAGTTAACAATATAAATATAAAGAAATATTACCCCCGAAGTTTTAGGGGAAACACTGTATATGTATATATTATATATATTTATATATAATTTTTTAGCTGTTTTTTGTGTTTTGAAGTGAGATTTTTTGTGCATAGCTTCGATTTGTAGAACCATAGAGAGGTAAGGATAAACATACACACCTGCCTGTATTTCAAATGTCCGTTTTTCATTTTTGCTGAAGCATTTATTATTATTATTATTATTATTATTATTATTATTATTATTATTATTATTATTATTATTTCATTACAAAACATTTTTATATATTTAAGGAAGATTATATATATATATATATATATATATATATATATATATATATATATATATATATATATATATATATATATATATATATATATATATAATATATATATATATATATATATATATATATATATATATATATATCAACTTTTGAAGTTATGATTATAGCATGCTTATGACTTGCAAAACAACTTTTTCAGGATAATTTATTCCTCAAATTACCATTTTACTATATATATATATATATATATATATATATATATATATATATATATATATATATATATATATATATATATATATAAACCTGTTTAATAATTATATATATATATATAGGTCTATCTTAATAATAATGTATGTGTGAGTGTGTTGTATACTTGAAGCATGTGATGTACAGTGTGTGTGCATTACTGTAGTTTTGTGTACCTTACCTCCAATATATATATATATATATATATATATATATATATATATATATATATATATATATATATATATATATATGTATATATATATATATATGGTATATATATATGATCGTAAATTATAATTTATTGCATATTTCATTTTTTTTAATATCTCTTAATATGTTTTATTATTATTATTATTATTATTATCATTATTATTATTATTATTATTATTATTATTATTATTATTATTATTATTATTATTTTTATTATTTACATAAATTGTGTGCAGATGCTGTTGAGAATAATAATAATTATTAAAACAACAATAATAATTATTATTCCTATTATTATCATTACTAATGTTTTTTATGAAAACATTATTATTATTATTATTATTATTATTATTATATTATTATTATTATTATTATTATTATTATTATTATTTAATTGAAATCGAATTAGTAGCTTCCAACTGGAGAATCTTGCTAACCTCATTTCTGAAGGAGTACAACAGGTTAGACAAGGATTGACGTCAAGGGAGTAGGACCTTAGGTGATGCTAGCCTACAGCAGGTTTTTTGTTGATATATATATATGTATATATTTATATTTATATATATATATATATATATATATATATATATATATATATATATATATATATATATATATATATATATATATATATATTTACTCTGGTGGGGAAAGGCCAGAGGCCTAAAAATTCCACCAGAGCCAAATTAAGGGTCGACATGCTCCGACAAACTGCTTTTGAAAAGGGGCAAGTCAAAGGAAATTGATGAAAAAGAGATAGCATGTTCTAGACTTTGAAGTCAGTGAAGAACGTGTAAGATTGAGCTTAGCAGTCAAGTCTAAGGTCAAGGTGTTGGAAGAGGAAGGATAGATTGTGTGAAAGGTATCTTTGGTCTTTAGTGGAAGAGAGGTATGAGACTGGATAATTCGGAAGAGTATTATAAAGAGAGTGATGCAACTATTCGATGGGCAGAGACTTGAGAGATAATGAGAGAGAAAGAGTTGTTCCTAATTTTGGTGCGGTGTGGTGCAAAAAATACGGTTTTCTGACAATCCTAGTCTCTTGCATTAACTTAATGCATGCTTTTTAAAAACTGGTAATTTGCCTCCCACATTCCTATTCCCATTATATATATACCGTATCCGTGTATATATATATATATATATATATATATATATATATATATATATATATATATATATATATATATATATATATATATATATATATATATTCCCATATATATATATATATATATGTATATATATATATATATATATAAAATGATTAGTAGACTATTGACTTGAAAATATTAGTGGAACACATTGAGTCTTGTATTGTATCTATGGTCCCCCAAGTTAAACTGGCTTGTAGGTTTAGGTTTGCCTCAATCATGCATAGGTGGTACTCTTCAAATTTTTTTGTCTATGGGATGGTATAATAGTTATATATATATATATATATATATATATATATATATATATATATATATATATATATATATATATATATATATATATATATATATATATATATATATATATATATATATATATATATATATATATATATATATATATATATATATATATACTTTCTCTATATATATATATATATATATATATATATATATATATATATATATATATATATATATATATATATATATATATATATATATATATATATATATATATATAATTTTTCTATATATATATATATATATATATATATATATAAA
>JABUQX010118355.1:65000-70000 GCA_015478945.1 Trachelipus rathkii
ATAAATTCTGAAATTTCTATTTAGTTTACGAGCATAGAAAAATATAAATAAAACGAAAATCGAACACGAATCTGTGAAGTGGTGCTACAAAACTTTAGACCGCATTTTCCTTTGGATATTTTAAACGATTTTTAATAATCATAATGAAATTTTAGTTTGTTATTTATGATTAAGAGTAAACTGTGTAGTCGCGAAGCCACTCAGATTCTTCTTCTTTTCATTGCTCATTGTTAAATCTGGTATCATTAAGTTTCCTGTTCAACACATGGTTACTAGGGAAAATAACGTGGAAACCTGTAGAAGTAATGGATGTTGACAATCTTGATCCTTGGGAGAAGAAAACGAACTAAAATTGCTGATCAAACCTTCATTAAGGACGAAGAAGCCTACAGATAAATAAAACCAGAAATCTTGTCAAAGATTTTGGGTAACAATAGTTAAAACCAAGATTTCGACATATATTTTTGACGAAGAGATATATCGATGTAATAGTGATATTTTTTAATTAGTGTTAATTTTAATGTTATTGATAATAGTGTTAGTGATGGTAATATTTTAATATAAGTACTGTTAGTGATGGTAATATTGTTAATATAATTAGTGTTACTGATGGTAGTGTTGATAATAGTGCTAGTAATGGTTGATGAGTAGTGATAAGAATAATGCATATGTTGGAAGTGTTTTGTAAATTTGTATATATGATTTGTGTATTTGTATGTATTTATTTACATATGTATGTTTATATGTGTATATATTTAATTTTTTTTGCATTTTAGATTTATTTATATAAAAGCGCCCTGTAGCTCAGTGGTAGAGCACTCCAAACAAAGCGAGGGTCCCCAGGTTCGCACTGGTCGGGAGAATGTGAGTTATTCTCTCCTTGGCTTCATTACTCGGACGTTAATTGAGTACCCCCCCTCCTTGATTAGGGCTCGGCCCGTGAGCGGTGGTGTTTATCTGTAAAAAAAATAAAAAAAAAATTTTTCTTTTCTTCAGTGCCCATCTTGTATGAAGGTGGAATTGAAGAAAATTCTCTGAAATGTTCAGTATCTCAGTTAATAAGGTAATTGCTGTTATTCCTTTACTTATAATTGCAATTTTCAACTTCGATGTCTTATACTTTGATTATAGTTTAAAAGGCATGTCTAAAAAGCAATGCATATAATGCTACAACCTCAGAAATTTTAAGAGAAAATTTATCTTTCACAGACTGATACTGTAATATATGACATGTGGTTTTAATAACGATGGATTCACTGGTTGTGCTTTAAATAATGAACTTCATATAAAGTTCAATAATAGTCTGCATTTATGGCATAACTATATATGCAATATCCAGTTCTTATAAATTTAAATCAAAACTACACGAGTTGCTTTTTTCTTTCTCTATCTTGTTACAACAGAAAAGGTTATCAATTCATGTTTTCTTTTCAGAATTTTAGTATGTAAATTGCATGAATTGATGAGATAAATGTATTTAATTTGGTTTAATTTGCTCTTATAATGACTGATTAAGAAAATATATTCTTCAACACCATAAGACTACATAAAAAATGCATCTTGCACTTTTAAAACTGAAATTATATTATTAATATATTATATATTAATATGTATAAAGAATTGAAACTTATGACAAGATAATTTGAATCAGTGTAGAGGTCTTTTTTTGTCAGTTGTTAAGCCTCAGTCCCTGATTTATCAGTTATTTTTGTTTGCAATGATTGCAATTTCGAGGAAACAAGACATATTTTGTATCTAAATATATTTTGCTGGTTGCCTATTTTGGTAATCGGAGAAAGTTTTAATAATTTTTTTTACTTTAATTATAATCAACAATTGCCACATGAGTTTTATTTTTCATTTTCTTAGATAAATTGATTTATTTGACATCCTTTTCATAATATACTTGTTTTAAATAAGACCAATTGTTGTATAGTCAAGGTAGCTGCACATGCAGTACCCTCTTCAGTCTTTTGATATTAATTTATATAAGTATGTAAAGTCGCATAATTAGCCAAAAAAAAATAAAAAAATAATAAAAAAAGATTAAATAAAAAAAAGTCCCAACTCGATACATCAATATATATATATCTATATATATATATACTCTCCTCTATATATATATATATATATATATATATATATATATATATATATATATATATATATATATATATATATATATATATATATATATCATTAACCTATTACCCTTGAGGCAAGTGACAGTCGACTTAGGACCCCAGGCAGGAAAATTAAGCAGACAAAATTTGAGAAAAAGGGAGAAAAGAAAAAACAAAGGATTTAACAAATGACATAATAGTTCACATTTGTTTCAAAATCTTCATCTTGTTTAAATGTATATACAACAGAAGATGCACGTGATGATGATGTCGTAGAAATTGCTTTCTTATGTGAATGCATTCAACTTTTCTTCGCCCATCGAACTTCTTAGAAATTTTTTATCTATTTTAATTTTGAAAAGAACTGTTCGCATTTATAGGTATCATTACATCATGCAACATCTTTTAAAGAACAATAACAAATTCCATTTTTATCACGAGTTCAAGCCATTTTTATAATTGCTGAGTACGTTGAAGAGTAGGAAAAACGTTGACATCAAAATTGAAATAATCTTTTGCGATTTGACATTACCTTCAGTCAATCAATGAAAATCAATCAATTATTCAGTTCAAATCAACGAATAAAAGCAGCAATTTTTTTACGATTCTGATATTTCATAACAATTGGAATTGTTTAAAAAGCAAATTTCTCTTCCAAATCTGAATAAACTGTACTGCGTTTTTAAATTTGTAAGCAAAGATTGAACAATTGCTAGAAACTTATCTTTGTGGATTTTTTGGTTCGGGCTATTTGTTCTATATGTTGACCGAGAGTTTGTATTTCTATTTGTTAAATAGTCAAGTCATCACCCCAAGTCCAAGAATCATTGAATATTGTATCAAATTGTTCATAAATATTTTCAGAAATATTTAAAGTTTTATATAATTTAGCCGCTACAGAAAAGGGTCGAAGTCTTTGCTTTGCAATTTCCGGTTGACTGTTGAATTGACCCAAAATTATCTTCCAAATTTTAAGCATCAATATATTTTTGAATGGGCAGTTTGTTGATGAGGCCTGTAGCTGTTGCTTTATTATTTTTTTTTTTTTTTTTTTTTGTAATTGCTCTTCATCCAGGAATGATTTAACAAGGTTACAATTTTCACATAAAATGAAACTACTGCTACAACTGCATCATGTTTGGCAGATCATCTTGTGCCGGTGGCTCGTTTGAGGTGTCCTGTATTGGAAAGTACATCTTTCAATTTATTCCACCGAAATGGTGAATAAAAAAAACATACAAAAATTCCATAAGATCGAAGAATTCATTCGCTTCATCATCTTCATCTTCAATGGCAGTTTTGCCAACCAAGTTTAGTGAGTGTGCTGCACATGGAATAAATATTGCTAGTTTGTTAATGTCGGTGATTTTTGCCTGCAAACCACCATATACACCGGACGTTTTTTTTTTGTTTTTTTTTGGCATTATCATATGATTGGTCGCAGCAATGCATTATATTCAAAACCTTAGCATCCAAAAAGTTGACAACAGTATCTTTCAAACGCTTCGATATGTGTTCTTCGATTAAAAAGAAACTCAAAAATCGTTCAACAGGTTCTTCATTCTCTACGTATCGGACACAAAACACAAGTTGATCCATGCAACTAATATCTGGGTGGATCGATGCTCAGTGAAAAATTTTGGCCTCATGAATTTCATTAATTATTTGATTTTTCAATTTTTCCAAGTGAAATGGTGAAAAAAACATTTGGGCTACTGGCGAAGCTCGAAATTGTGTTTCGAAATTTTGGCAACATTTTGGGCCTAATTTAGCCCAATAGCGTTGTAGTGCTGGTATTGGTATAAATATCCCACAGATAGGGAAATGTGAGGTTGCCAAGCGTAGAATAATTGGGCGTGTTAACTTGTCACTGTTTTAAGTAAGACTGAGTCAAGTGGTCGAGTGTCTCTCCTTATATACTCATCACTGAAGTGGTTTGAAGGAGGGTCTGTAATATTCTATAATGTTCTGGTGAAATTAAATAAATTATTAAAAATAAAATTGAGAATAATGCTTAAAAAGAAATAAATTCAAGACTGGATGAATTTTGTGACTCGCAACATTGTTACATGGCACTTTGATATATATATATATATATATATATATATATATATATATATATATATATATATATATATATATATATATATATATATATATATATATATATATATATATATATATATATATATATATATATATATATATATATATTTATATATATATATATATATATATATATATATATATATATATATATATATATATATATATATATATATATACTATATATATATATATATATATATCATTATAGAAAATATTGAATAAGTTTTTAATATAAAGTTAGTGAAATTTCTGTCAGAAATAAAACTTTTAAAACCTGCCGGTCGCATTTGACCTTACATTTTTAGGGCTTTTCAAACCTCGATTTTATTCATTTATTTATTAGTTCAGAATTATAAGAATTTAGTTATATATTTAATTATATAAATATGAATTATTTATATTCTTATAAATTCTGTTTTAAGGTAAATTTTTACTTAACTTAAACATAAATAATTTGACTTGTCTTGATGTTCAGTTTCGTAGCTACAAAAATATGATCTACATTATTTTTTTTTTTTTTTTTTTTAATGAATTGGATATGAAAGGACTTAAACTAGGCTCAAAATTTTTTTATTCTTATAGATTTGTAGTTAATTTCTCGCATTACTTTTGTTTTGGTCTTTTGAACATCTTCCTATAACTATTGGAGAGCTTACGTACCAGTTCCATTTCACTTCTGAGTACTTGGCGTTTTGGAAGCCTGTAAACCTTACAAACAAGTGTGACAATTGACTGGTTCTCTGTTTAATTTTAGTATTATGTTGAGGA
>JABUQX010118356.1:0-36722 GCA_015478945.1 Trachelipus rathkii
TTTCCCACCATTTCATTTTCTCCCACATCCCCAAAACCACCTGTTATAACAGTGGTGCCCAACCTTTAGTCTATCGCGAGCAAATTAAGAATTTAAAAATTTTAGGCGAGCCACACATAGGACGACGACCACTAATAAATATATATATATATATACCGTCATCCGGGGGAAAAGGGTTCAGTATGGCCAAAAGGGTTCACCAGTTTTAAAAATGTTTGAATAGATACAAAATGGTAATTATTTAAAATATACATATTTTAAAATATTACCAGTATTTTTCAAACATTTAATTTGAATATATTTATAAATTTAACTTTAATATGTGACATTTAGAACTCAAAAAAAAAAAAATTTTTTTAATTCCAATTTTTTTCTAAGATTTTTTTTTATAGTTCGGCAACAATTTATCATTATCTGGCTCGAAGAATTGAAAAATATAATAACTAAGGCATGTATTTTTTTAATGATCTTAATATTTAGATTAGCACACTCTTTTAAAAAAAACATTTTTGAACGTGGGGTAAAAGGGTTCACATGTATGTGGTAAAAGGGTTCACCTATTAGAAATGTATTTTTTTGTATTTAAATAGGCTATTTCAATTATTTTTGAGTAAATATGTAAATTTACCATAACTATAAATAATATTACCATTATTTTTCAAACATTTCATTTTATTATATTTATAAATTTAATATTATTTTAAATTTAATATTATAGCTATTTATAAATTTATTTAATTTATAAATTTATATTTCTAAATTTAATTTAATTTATAAATTTCTTTATAAATTTATAAATTTATTTATAAATTTCTAAATTTATTTATAAATTTCTAAATTTATTTATAAATATATAAATTTATTTATAAATTTCTAAATTTATTTATAAATTATAAAATTCTTCAGCATGACCTCCGTAAAGGTACATTTTATTTTGAAAGTAAATACTTTGAAGGTTTAAATGTGAGATAATGCATTTAGGTATAAGTTGGTGAACCCATTTCCCCCACTTATGTGAACCCTTTTGCCCCCCCCTCAAAATTTTTGTGGACATAAGTTGTGTCCAATTACATGAAATTTCAAAAATTCTTAACCATGAATTACGTAAAGGAACCTTTTATTTTAAAAGTCAAGAGATCAAAGGTTTAAATGTGCGGTAATGCATTTATAAGTTAGTAAACCCTTTTACCCCGTGAATGGGAACCCTTTTCCCCCAAAACAAAAATTTTGCACCTATTTTTGTAAAGGTCAAAATAACTATATTTGTAATGCAAGTTTCTTTTTCATATTTTAGCATAGTATTGGTATGGAAATAATGTTTTATTTTATCATTTATTTTTGTTAAAAAAATAAAAAATGGAATTTTGGCAACACTATTTTCAAAAAAAAAAAAAAAAACACTTTTCCCCCGATGACGGATATATATATATATATATATATATATATATATATATATATATATATATATATATATATATATATATATATATATATATATATATATATATATATATATATATATATATATATATATATATATATATATATAATTATAGCTCATATGTCATACATGACCCTTTCCAAAGGAGGCAAAAAAAGAATGAAAAGAAAAAGGAAAGTAAATTCACCTAGTCCCTTGTCTAACGCTTTCAGTTGGACTTATAGAAGCGAGACTTAAACAAACTAATATTCTCTTTTGATGTAATATGGATGAAGGTAATTAGTTCCACAAAACAGATGTGGATGGAAAGGAGGCACCACCACGGAAAAACTTTGAGACTCCAATATACACATGATACTCATGTGAGAGTAAGGCACCTCTGTTTTACGAGGGCGACGCAGGAGAGAGCAGAGAGGGCCAATTGTCTCAAGCACCTGACGCTAATACCTATAGAAAAATTTTGGGCATCAATATCACCTTGCAGAGAAAGAGGGTCCAGGGAGTCAGAAAGTATTGGACAGTTTATTAGTCTCAGCCCTCTAGCTACAACACAATCCAAAAGGAGAAAACTGATCCACCTAAATGGGATAACAGAATCATAGGCAAAAAGACCTTATATAAATTAAGAACTGAGAAGAAAATTCGCACTCAATCTGAATGTTAGAATTCAGCTTCATTGAAACCATTTTAGCAACCGATTTGATATGAGGTCTCTAAGACAATTCACTACTTATGTTCAGTCCAAGAATATTTATGTTGTTTAGGTGAGACACAGAGCCAGCCAAGGGAAGCTGGATAGGGAAAGTTGGAAAGTTTGAGAGGGAGATATGAAGAATTTGGAGTTTTTAAAGAGTTAAATTTCACTTAATGGTTAGCCACTGAGAAATCCCGACCACATCAGCAAGAATTGAATCGAAAAGCTGACTAGAGGCAACTCTAGATACAAACGAGGGAGCATATTTGAAAAGTGGAGAAATGGAGAGTTGACTCAGCAGCATAAGAGAACAGAGTTAGAAGTCCAGTTAAGAAGACCGTTAAAGAAAAGTAGGAATAAAGTAGATAGAAACCTGAGGAACACCACAATTACCAGAGGAAGGAGGTGAGGTTAGTTCCACATGAGCTGAAATGGAATGATCCGTTAAACCAGACAAGAGTAAGCAAAGTTAATATGAAATCCATGAAAGGTAGCTTAGGGAGTAGCTGGCGTTGTCATAAATTTGTCAAAAAGCCTTAGATATGTCAAGGCTACCACACAAGACTCCCGATAGTCCCTAAGGGCAGAAGACCATAGATAAGTGAGAGTATATGATAGAGAGTATATATATATATGTTATATATATATATATATATATATAGTATATATATATATATATATATATGTGTTATATATATATATATATATATATATATATATATATATATATATATATATATATATATATATATATATATATATAATTTCTAAAACTATTTAATTTTTAATAAACGTGATAAATCTGAATACGCGAGTCGCGAGCCACATTAGAACGGTACGCGAGCAACATGTTGCCCGCGAGCTACGGGTTAGCACCACCATATAACATCCTTTTTTTGATATATATATATATTATATTATTATTATCTTATATATATATATATACATATATATATATATATATATATATATATATATAGTATATATATATATATATATATATATATATAATGGTATATATATATATATATATATATATATATATATATATATATATATATATATATATATATATATATATATATATATATATATATAGTTATATATATATATATATATATATATATATATATATATATATATTATTATTATATTATTATATATATATATATATATATATATATATAAAATCCATATTAATAGTCAATATTTAGGCCTAGAAGGGATATTGGTACTACTGTATAATTTAAAACATCTTTAATATACATAAAAAGAGGTAATTTAAAAAACAAAAATGTTTTTTTTTTAAAAAATTTTAAAAAACAAATTAAAAAAACGTTTTTTTCACAACCCTAGTTACAACCACAAGTACTATCCTTCAAAGTAACCAGGTCTAAGAGCTCTTCCACCATTATCACCATATGTGCTTTTGACACATAGCTATACCTCAAATATGGCTAGTTTCAGTTTATCTTTGATATCTGTAGACTCATCCAAAGCCAGACTAATTGCTGAGATTTCACTTAAATTTTTTTTGCAAATTATTTAAGATATCCACTAATAAAAGAAACTTGCCTCTCTATTGTGTGTCTAGCAGTGGGCATTTGATCGATCATTTTTTGCAGTTTCTTATTTTCAGGGTCTAAAATGGAAATAATGTGCCATATTCTTCCTAATAAACTCCCCCTTTGTGTAAGGCTTCTTTGCTTTTGCAATATTAAAAGTCAAGACGAAGCCAGCATTGGTTGTCAAATCTGCTTCCTTTGTTAACATTGACATAACCCTACTCTGACCATGAAGTTTTTCCTTTAATGATTTTAATTTAATTTTCCTTAACTGAGAGCCAGCAGGAAAATTTTTACTGAAACAACTGTGGTTAGTGTCACTAAGACATTTTAGATTACTGGCCTTGAACTGTGACAACGTTATTTGACACATAAGACACATTGACTTGCTGTTTCTTTCTGCAAAAACAAATTCCTCCTCCCACTCTGTATTAAAAGCTTGATTCTCCACTTCATATTTACGCTTCTTAGACAGCATTGTAACTGTTAGGACACCAACAATTAGGCCACAACTGTACACAAACAACTGAACTGCACAAAGAAAAATAATGCCACATCAGAATGTGTGTATGCATTGTTGCCAAGTCTACAATTGGTGTGTGTGAACAACATTACCTGGTCATTACAAAAGTTAAGCGTTGTCAGGCTGGGCAGAGTTTCCATTTAATTATATTTAATATATACGGTACCGTCAAATGGGGTAAAACTGGTTTTGAAGGGTAAAACTGGTAAGTTTAGAAAATGTGCCATATTTTCATAATGGCAACCATTATGAACTTGGGGAAAGTTTTTTTTTGGTAGATAAAAGACTATATTTTAATATTATTTCAAAATTAAATTAAATAAATTACAACTATAGTTCAAAAAAATTTCCTCCATTGTAAAAAAAATTTTTGTGAAAAATTGGAAAAGAAAGTTAAGGTCTGCACAATCTCTAAGACTGAAGAGATCATCATTTCACATTAACAATATATAAAAAGTGGTAAAATTAAGAATTTCCATGCATGTAATTGTATTTAGTCATTATTTTTTAAGTTATTAAGTGGTTTCACTTTTGGGGTAAAACTGGTAACAATATTTTCATGTATAAATAGATTTTTTTTTTTATATAATTTTTAATAATATTTTCCCTTTATTGTATAAATATACGTATAAATAAATACCTAGTATGCATTACATTTCTGTATATTAGCTATATAATATATTGTGGTAAGTATGTAGGTCAGCTCAGTAAGTAAGAAAGTTAAGTCAGGAAGTGAAATCAGTCATTGAGGCATTGTGGTAAGTATATAGGTCGGTTCAGTAAGTAAGGAAGTTGATTCATGAAGTGAATTTCTATGCTCTCTCTGTTCTAGTTCCATTACCTTCTATTTTTTCTATTGTTCTCGCGGTGCGGTCATTCTAAATTGACTGGTCTTTTAGAGCATTAGAAATATAGAGACAGTAAGAAGCCACATGGGCCTATCGAGACATTAGAATATTAACATAACATAAATGTGATACAGTACTATAAAATAATTAAAAAAAACGTTTTTTATCAATTGTAAATAATTTTATAGGAATATGTAACCTAGAAAAACATAAATAGTAAATAGCTACATTTTCATTTTTCTATAAAAAAAATATGATGCTTATTAATGATAGTAAAGTTTAAGTTCTACATGTTTTTTTCTACCCAAATTTATTTTTTAATATGTTTAATACTTGTATTACATAGTTTTGTTAATTAAATTAGTAAGTCACAAACATATGAGAAATTAAAATTAAATTACCATTTTTTCCCCCCCAAAAAATTTTCACACCAGCATTTTTCAAAAAATTACTAAAAATATTTATTTTCACATTTTTAATATTTTCTTTATTCTGTAACATTTAAGAAGGTTTGAATTTGAGAAAAAACATTTAAATATGGGTGTAACTTGAAATTTTGATTTTTCCTGATTCAACAACAAAAAAAAACAAAACTAAATTTTCACCTGTTTTCCCCCATTTGACGATACTTTTTAAAATCTGTATAATTTATACTCTTGGTTTCAAGAGCCGCATGCGGCTCGCGATCCTCGTTGTGGCTACCCCTGATATATATAATCAAATTTACTCATTTTAGGTAAATGTATATTTAAGAATTTAATGTTATTTCAGATAATGAGATTTTTAATAAAGTTGTGAAGGATTTTAGGATATAATTTTACAGTAAAATAGATACTATTATTTTAAATAATCAAGATGTTCCTAACAAGACTGTTATTGAAAAAAGCAAAATACCAAGTAAGGCCATATATATATATATATATATATATATATATATATATATATATATATATATATATATATATATATATATATATATATATATATATATATATATATATATATATATATATATATATATATATATATATATATATATATATATATATATATATATATATATATATATATATATATATATATATATATATATATATATATATATATATATATATATATATATATATATACTTTACTCTCTCTCTTTCTCTATAATATATATATATATATATATATACTATATATCATATATATATACATATACGCCATATATATATATATATATATATAACTATATATATATATATATATATATATATATATATATATATATATATATATATATATATATATATATATATATATATATATATTTATATATATATATATATAAAAATATATATATATATATATATATATATATATATATATATATATATATATATATTAATGGACTTTTTTTAAAAAAAAAATGATTTTTTTAATGAAATCCAGGTGGGTTGGGCAATTTGAAAAAAAAAGTTAAGTTTGTGTTGGTGAAGAAGGAGATGTTGAAGTATGTGATAAATGTTAAATAGGTAAGGGAGCTGAGATGAGATTATCAGATCATTATGTTTTATGTAAAATTGTTGGGTGAGATTAAAATAAGGAATGAAGTGGGGAAAATTAAGAGTGAGAAGTAAAGTGAACAGGGTTATAAAGAAAAGTATGAGAGAACGCTTGGAAATAAGTAAGTTGAATGTGAACAAGATGAAACTGAACAAATCTGGATGCAAATGAAGGAAGCATTTGTTAGTAGAGCAAGAGAAGTGTGCTCGCTAAAGTACGAAGTAAGAATGTCAGTAGTGAATGGTGGAATGAAGAGGCAATTCAAGCTGTTAAAAGTAAAAATGAGGTGTGGTTGAATGTGCTTTAATATTTATGATGTTTCAAAAGAAAGGTGTATAGAAATATATAGGAGGGAAAAAGGTAGACTAAAGTTGCATACATAGGAGGATAAAGAAGTAAATGAACAGATGGGAAGAGGATGAATGGAGATTTACAAGGTAATAGGAAGCTCTTGTGGAAGGAAGTACGAAAAGTTATAAAAAAAAAAAAAGTATGGGGAATCGTCATAGAAAAATGAATAGGGACCGTGCTTTCCTGACTGATGAAAAGGATGTGAAGAGTGTGGAGGGAACACCTCGAAAATCAGAATAACATTAGCAGTAATGAAGTTGTGATAGTGAATTTGTCTGGGGTTTGATGGTGCAAGAAGTTGGTATTTTGGGGATGAGGTAATAGGTAGTGGGAGAAAGTTGAAGAATAGTAAATCAGCAGCTGTAGATGGAATTACTGGTGAAATTATCAACAATGGATGCAAGATTGTGATTGACGGAATATGGAAGTTGTGTAACAAAGCGTTTGTGGAGGGTGTAGTTCTGAAGGATTGGAGGAAAGCATTGATATAAGGGTAAGGGAGATATAGGGGAACTGTTGAAACTATAGGGAAATTAATATATTGAGTGCTTTAAGGAAAATAAATGCTGGAATTTTTGTTGAGAGTGCATAGAGTGATGAAGAACAAGGTGCATTTAAAAGGGATAGGCCTAGTGAATGTGTAGATCAAATTTTTTTTACATTGAAGCAAATGAGAGAGCAAAAGAATAAATTGTATTTATGTTTTATGGACATGCAGCAGGCTTATAACAGAATTAACAGGGAAGCTCTGTGGCAGGTGTTAGTGATATATATAGTGTTAGCAGCAGATTGTGTTAGTGATATATAGTGTTAGTGGCAGACTTCTGAATGGAATCAAAAGTATGTATGTCGATAAGGAAGCATGTGTAAGAATAAATAGAGTGAAGAATGAACGATTTAATTTTAATAGTGGTGTATGGCAGGGAAGTGAAATGTCTCCATGGGTATTTAACTCGTATATGGATGGGGTGGAAGGGAATGGTGTTAGACTGATGGAAAATGGAATAGAGTGGAGGGTGTCCTGCTTATTGTATGTTGATGATTTGGTGACAATGTGATGAATCTGAAGCAAATTTGAGATGATTGGTAAAAGGAGGGGGTTTGAAAGGAAATGTGGTTAAGAGTATGGTTATGGTAGTGAGGAGAGTCTGCAGTGTGAAGTCATGCTGGATGGTGAGCAATTGGAGCAAGTATCTGAGTTTAAGTATTTAGGATACATGTTGAATGAAAAGGAAACACATGATGCAGAGTGTAGTAAGAAAGTTTTGACTGGTGCAATTAAATCTTTGGTGGATATAAAGGGACTAATCTTGAGTGCACTAGGGTTTTGCATGAGGGTGTGCTGGTACCTGTGTTAATATATAGTAGTGAAACTATGGTACGGAATAAGAAGTATAGATCTAGGGTACAATGTGCTCAGATGAAGTCTTAGAAGAGAGAGAGTACACAGAGATAATTTGGTCATATGGAAAGGATGGATGATAGTCGGTTGGTTAAACGGATGTTTAGTGGTGAGTGCTGAAAATCAACCTGCTGGGAGACTGAAGAAAAAGTTCATTGAATTAGTAAAGGAACGTCTGAAGGAGAGGAATGATAGTTTGATGGAGATAGAAGAAAGGTGCATAATAGAAGTAAATGGTGGTGTTTTGTGAGAGTGTATGGTTGTGGGTCTTCTGGTCCAAGGGATGAACCCTACATTGACGAGATACCACGGTGAGAATCCACAGTTTTGTGAATCCCTAGGGTGGATTTTTTTCTGACTGTGACAAGCTCAAACTTGATGGGATTGTAGGGGGTGTTTCTCTTTTCGACTTCCAAAGATTAATGGTAAATTTTCAGTATGCATTTCATATTTGGTAACTGTAAATAAAATACGTTCTGCAATCAAAAGTTTTGAAGTTTGTGTTGGGGGTTCTTCAACCTTGTGAAAGTTATCTTTTCTTTGTAAATATTTAACTTTCACAAATCTCGTATCATGTTTTTGATAATTACCACAAATTTTTGTATCACTGAGACAAGATTATTTCTGTTTATAAACGTTCCTGGCCTCAATATAAGCATTAGCTATGTCAAATATTTGAGCATTTACTTGCTACTAGTAAGGAAGGGTTGCTTTAAACAAAAACTGGTTGTTCATTTTGCTCTTTACAGTTATTCCTAACTATGCAAGGGTTTGATTTGTCTAGGGATTGAACACAGCTGTTAGTTTGAGATTGCTCTTATTTAATTTTTTGACAGGATAGGTTTAATTAATGCTAAAAGTTTTTAAATGGTTAACTAATTGCCCTTCATTCCCAGATACCTTTAATTCCTTGCTCTTACGGTTTGACTTTGATACACTTTCATCATTCCAAGGCATTATAATAGTTGCTGTTCAAGAAATCTAACACTCGTATTCGATCTCTTTCCTAAATAGCCTCACAGCACAAGGAGAGACAATCTTAGATTGGAGAATGGTTGGTAATTACAGTCTGACTCATTTCTGTACTTCCATTGAAGATATTGCAACATTTTTATTCCTGCTTCTATACTAAATACAGGTTCTCTACAATAAAGGGGCTTCTAGTCCAAACATAAAGTAGGTAATTGAATGTGAGCGGCGTTACATTCATGAATTCAATTCATAGTAGTTTAAATCTGGCGTAATGTCGTGCTATCAGGCTCCGCGTGGCCGTCTGATTTAAAATACTACAATATAAGTAAACTGGTAAAGTTTATATTATGCATCTTTTTAAAAAACTCATTTTCATGGTGTTTAAAGTTTCTTTTAATTTTGAAAATAAAAAATTCCTGGTATGAATAAATTTGTATAATGTGTGAACTAGGGATGGGCCGGATAGTGAATTAGCCGGATAGCCGGATACCGGATATCCGGCTGGAAGTGATCCATATATTAGGGATGGGCCGGATAGTGAATTAGCCGGATAGCGGATATCCGGCAGTCTGTTATATAGCGTCGGGCGGGGTGACTAAATAAAAAAAAATTATTTTTCCTCATCGTGGTAGTACTACAAGTTTTATTTAGATTATCTTTAATTCTAGAGAGTTTTTATATTTTAAAAAAATATAATAAATTAGTGTATAAAATGTCCTTAAATAGAATTTCACATTTGAAAAATGCGAGTTTTTTTTAACTTTGTTTTAAATGAAAAGTTATGGACAGATTTTAATTATATTTTTTTTCAGTGTATACAGTTGAGTATGTTAGCTTTAAACTGCAAACTAAATTTTTTGTTCCAAACAGTGCATAGTAGTTAAATTGCTGGCCCGATTTATACCCCCCCCCCCATAAAAATTGATGATGGGGTGAATTGGGCCACCATTGTTATTCTTATTTTATGTAGCCTATTATTATTGACATTTTTATTACGTATAGCTAATTTAAAATAATAAACAGTTACTTATATTAAGTAAAAATTAAAATAAAAAATGAAATTTATATGGAAAATATGAATTCAAAAAAAAAAAGTGTCAAAATTTGTCCCACGAATGGGGTGAATTAGGCCCACATTTTATTCTTATTTTATTTATCATTATTAAATTTTAATTACTTATTACTAATTTTAATATAATAAACAATTTCTATATTAAGTAAAAATTAAAATATAAAATTGAATTTATATATAAAAGAGGAATTTAAAAAGATGGCCCAATTCACCCCACAATGATGGTCCGATTCACCTCTTTAAACTGAGTCTAAATGATCTTTATTTAAACTTTAATAAAACTATGATTATTAAATTTACATTATTACTTTTGTGTGCTTATGACCTACTATAGGAGCCTTGATTTTCAGGAAAAAAAATCCAAAAAGTGTATTAGGGAAATTAGGAGACGAAGTTATACCTAAAATTGCCAACGTCACCCCGCGCCACGCTATATATATATATATATATATATATATATATATATATATATATATATATATATATATATATATATATATATATATATATATATATATATATATATATTTATATATATATATATATATATATATATATATATATAACATATATAACCATATATATATGGCCAGTCTCAAGATGTGCCCCCTGTATCTAAAAAAAAAACACTATGTCTACATAAAAACTTAATATATTTTTGAATTTAGCGTACATTGTAATGCAAGAAACAAAAAAAGCAAAAATTAATAATTATTAATTTTAATAAATAACCAAAAATATTATAATCGTACGTTTCAAAACTTAATTTAAACATGATGCCATAAAATAAACGTTTTCCTTATATTTTCAATACTTTAGGAAACTAAAAATAATGGCAAAAATAAAAAATTAAAAATAAGAATTAAAGTTAAAATTAAATAAAAAACTAAAATTGCATATAGTTTAGGTTAAGGTCTACTGCAAATAATTTTAAAGAATTTAATTTCTCTGAGAACATCTATCTATCATAGGGTTGTGTGTGTATGTGTGCGTGTGCGCGCGTATGTTCGCAATAACATTGAAAAGAAAATATTGGGAGACTCATGACTTTGGAACGCGAAATTTTGGGAACAGAAGAATTATTATTATTATTACTTTTTTTTATCTCACTTTGTTTCATTTTACTTCATTTATTATTAATTATTACTTTTTTATTATCTCACTTTATTTATTTCTTCTTCATTTTCCTCCATTACAATGTGCGCTGATTTCAAAAATGTATTCAGTTTTACGTAGCTATCATAGTTTTTTTTTACATACATGGGGCATCTAATCTGGAGGCTGACTATATATATATATATATATATATATATATATATATATATATATATATATATATATATATATATATATATATATATATATATATATATATATATATATATATATATATATATATATATATATATATATATATATATATCAGAGAATTAAATGACAGACTTGTCAACTTACGCTAATTCCGCAAATGCGGAATTCCAAAATAAATTGAGGAATTGCAATTGCGATAATTTGAAAATGTGGAATTGCAGTTAGCGGAATACCTATATCATTCCGCAATTAGAGGACTACCAAAAAAAATTGTAGTTTCAATTGGAATGCCAAAATTTATAGTCCACAAATTTTTGCGTTGGCGATCTTTGTACGATTGATAGCACCAACGAAAAAACTTTTTTTTTCTTTTCTTCAAAGGATCATGTTTTAATGAGGTTTCTTTTATTTCTGATGTTAAATTTATCAATATTATAAAAGATATTAGGTGTTATTATTAATCGACCGATTCTCAGTATCGATAATATTTAGTTCTCGATTATCCTATAAAGTTATAATCGATATTGACCATTTATTCGTAGCACCACTTTTTAATAGCAGACGTATATTTATTTCAACATTGCATTTTTATCAAGTTTTGTGTGCCTGACATTTGCTCTGATTTTTATATTTTATCACTGAAGGCAGGTAACATTGAGAATAAATTCGTTTTTTTTTATTTTAAATTTCTGAGAATGTGTGTATATATACTGGTAAATAATACAATGCTTAAACACGTTAAAATAAGCAGTGGTAATTGCTATTTAGTAATTACAATACTTAAACATGAGAATAAAATTATAGTGGTAAAAATTGCATTAACATGTGTCTTAGTAGCTTAATTCCATTATAAATATCATTTTTTTACCATATATTTTAATATTTTATAATATATTATTATAATATTTAATATTACCATATTTTACCATAATTTATGAAACTCACCACCAAATTTCAAATAAATTGTATTGTACTAGTCAACATAAATGATGAATAAAATAATATAACATTGGTACCCAACATCAAAGAAGTCTAAACAAGTATATATATATATATATATATATATATATATATATATATATTTTTATATATATATTTATATATATATATATATATATATATATATATATATATATATATATATATATATATATATATATATATATATATATATATATATATATATATATATATATATATATATATATATACTATATATATATATATATATATATATATATATTTTTTTTTAATTATTTTGATATATTTTTCTAAAAGAAAAAGAAACTATCCGGCCGGATAACAATGTTATCCGGCCGGATACCGGATAGTCAAAAACTTGGCCGGATACCGGATAGTTGCCAGATATCCGGCCCATCCCTAATATATATATATATATTTATACATAGTGTTAGCGCCATATTATTCTTATAAATACTATTTAGATTTGTCTTATTTAAAATGAAAAACAATCCATAACTTAGGCTTTAAATTGCAGAATTGTGTTAGTAGAGATGGAGAGTCTTGTTAGTGGATTCAAATTTCCACATCCTAAACTAAGAGGTACAGACAAGGTTGAATGTCTTGCTTGGGATCCTTTTAGTAAGTATGCTAATAGTTTTTTTTTTTTCGTTATTTTTTTCTTTTATAGCATTATTATGCTAAACATTGTTTTGTTTTTTTATTTAGATTTAATTTCTTTTCTAATGATCTTAAAAATAGTTTTGGTCCCTATAATTGTACTACATAATAAACTGGATTAAACGTGTAGGCATGCAGCTTGGTACTATCGAGTTCTTCCAATTTTTTCAAAACGAATTATCCAAATCCAAAAATTTAGCATTAAGAATGATGTCAATGTTTGAAATAAGTTACGATTGTTATTTTTTTTCTCTATTCAACGTTAACATATCGAAATGGCGATCGTGTCTAACTAATAAACATTTAGAAATAGTTATTTATGCTGGACAATTATTGGGAAAAACTGTTTTCAAGACTATTAGTAATGAAATTAGCTTTAAATAATAAGAAAAACAATGTTAACTAGTAAAATAATAAACATATAAAAAATATAAAAAGAAAAAAAAATTGCTTGTTTTTTTTGCTAGTTTTTTAAAAACTTTAAAAAATATTTTTTTTTTTGCTAGCTTTTTAAAAACTTTTAAACTTTTTTTTTCTTTTTTTGCACTTTCATTTCCTTCCCTTTCTTTTAAGAAAGTTTTGTCTTTTATGTGTTCACCTTAATAATTATATAGCATTTGAGCTGAAAATCATATTCCTTCTCTTTATCTCCTCTACCAAATTATTCTATAAATGATATTTTAAGTTCATATTAATATCCTTTTGTAAAATTACACAATAGTATTTTGTTCATATATTACTATTATTTCTTAAACACATAGCTACCTCATTGATTATGTAAGGATATAATTTTATAATTTTATTTTATTTTATTTTAATTTTATTTCATTTTATTTATTTTTTTTTGTTTATTTTTTGACTGAATATTCATTTCGCCATTCAAATTTTCCTTGACATTCAAATATGTACATGCAAGCCCACCCATGATGTTGATTTTTCTTTCAACTCAGTGTGGCCGCTTCTTTGTAAACCATGGTGGGTCCTGTACATTGACTCAAAAAAAAAATACTGCATTGATTATAAAAATGTCATTTATTGTGTTTAAGAGTGAGAGTAATGGAAAATAGAATAGTGGATAGTATTTATCATCTGTGAACATGAGGGGAAATTTATTTAATTCTTCCACACAGCATTAACAAAGTCCCATTTTTGTCATGAACTGTCCACGCTGAACACCAGAAAAACTAAAACTCTCTTCCTCATCTTTTCCACACTCCAAACCATTCGCTGTTAAAAAAAAAAAAATACTCATACGTCCAAAGGCCACGACCAAACAACATAATCAAATTCTCAAGACCTCTCTCACAGCTACTTCAAACTAGGAAACTCAACTTCCACAGAAGACTTAATAGGTCTTGTGAAGTAAGCTACATTGCCACTTCCATCCAAGGGTACATTATAAACGTTCAAAATATGGAAATAACTAATCACAAAACTGCCTCAGATGCCACATTATCCCTGAAACTACACGCAGTACCTACTCCTCCACTGATGTTAGACACTCCTTGAGCATTAACTAATTAGAAGATTTGTGACCCTGCTCCTTATGCCCCCCCTCAGAAACGAGGCCTCAAGGACAGGGTTGTTTGGTTTAAACTTTAAATCAACATAGTTTTTTTTTTGTTTAAACCAACTAAAATTTTTTTTTCTCTTTCTAAAAAAAAGTAATAAAAAGTGCTTTAAAAGAAAAAATATAGCTAATGCTTCCTAACTACATATTTAGATAGTAAATAAATGGGAGAAAAACATTAATAACTCAATTTTAATTTTTTTTTATACAGTAATGAAGAGGTGATAGTGAATGTGTGTGGGTTCGATGCTGCAAGAAGGAATAGGTATTTTGGGGATGAGGTCATTAGCAAGGAGGAGGTAATGGATAGAGTGAGAAAGTTGAAGAATGGTAAATCTGCAGGTATAGATGAAATTACTAGTGAAATGATCAAGAACGGAGGCGATATGGTAATTGATTGGATTTGGAATTTGTGGAATAAAGCGTTTATGGAGGGTATAGTTCCGAGGGATTGGAGGAGAGCAGGTAATGGTAAGGGAGATAAGGGGAACTGTAGGAATTATAGGGGAATTAGTTTACTGAGTGTTGTAGGGAAGATATGTGCTGGTATTTTGGTCGAAAGAGTGCGTCGAGTGACTGAAGGACTGATTGGTGAAGAACAAGGTGCGTTTAGGAGTGGTAGAGGATGTGTGGATCAAATCTTTACATAGAAACAAATGACTGAGAAAATGAGGGAGAAGAATAAATTGTATTTAGGTTTTATGGATTTGCAACAGGCGTATGATATGATTAATAAGGAAGCTCTAGGGCAGGTGTTAGTGATATATGGTGTTTGTGGTACGCTTCTGAATAGAATCAAAAGTATGTATGACAATAGTGAAGCGTGTGTAAGAATAAATGGTGTCAAAAGTGATTGGTTTAATATTAATAGTGGAGTGAGGCAGGGATGTATTATGTCCCCTTGGTTATTCAATTTGTATATGGATGGGGTTTATGAAAGAATTAGAGATGGGGGTGGCAGGAAATGATGTTAGAATGGTGGAGAATGGAGGTGAGTGGAGTGTGCCCTACCTATTATATGCGCATGATTTGGTTTTGTATGGTGAATCTGAAGAGAGTTTGAGAGGATTGGTAGATAGATTTGGCAGGGTGTGTAAAAGGAGGGGTTTGAAAGCGTAGATAAGAGTAAGGTTATGGTTGTGAGTGAGGACAGTCCTCGGTGTGAAGTTATGGTAGATGGTGAGCAGCTGGAACAAGTGTCTTGAGTTTAAATATTTAGGTTATATGTTGGATTAAAAGAATTCTGAGGCTTAATCTTTTTGAAACTGGCTCTTCAAGAAAAAACGTTATTAAACCAAGGCGAGCAAAGCAACAACCAACAACAACAAAAATTACCATCAGTCGGGTTCCCAGCCTGACCCCTCCTCCTTCTAGACCAGCGGTGTTTCGGCTTTTATTCCTTCTACTACACACGAAAGTCCTCTGCATAACCTCAGCGATTCGTCACCTGATAAGCTCTTGACACCCCAGGTGCCCAAACGGTCGGAGCAATTCCGAAAAGGTGCACCCCCCGTCATAGTCGTTCTCATTTGTTTACTCCATAAACTGCTCTCCCTCAGGGAATGTCAGCTGAACATCATTCGCGATATATTACTTATTGCGATCCACTACATCCAGAGTTCTTACAGAGCAAAGAATCATTATTCTTATCGATGCACTTAAAAAAACTTTAGGAGTTGAAGACCCCCAGTCAAATTGATGAAAAATGGGTCCCTTCTCGTTCAAGTTACTACCCAGAATCAAAGTTTCATCTTGTCATCCTTAACGTCTCTCGGAAATATCCTTCTTACTTCCACTACTGATGAAATAAGAAACACATCCAAAAGCACTATTTATTGCTTAAAACAGAAAAACGAGGATATTCCTGTCATTTAAAGAAATCTCCATCAGAAAAGGTTTCCCTTTACAAATGTTTATAGATTTCCCCCTCGTCGGGACTCGCCTGATACCCCAAATTCTCGTTTACTGTTGATTTTTAGTACCCTTTATCCACCTTCAAAGGTGAAAATAGGGTACCCCTTATCCACCTTCAAAGGTGAAAATAGGGTTTACAAGCTACAGTGTTCGTACGTTAACTCCCCGACCCAGACTGCTTTAAATGCCAACTGTTGGTCATCCAAGAAAATACTGTAGGGGGCCAAATGACATATGCTCAGTCTGCGTAGAATTTCACATTCCCTGTGAAAACACCACACTGCAAAGACTGTGGAGGACCCCAGTGCCTCTTCCTTAAAATCCCCGTCTTACCTGTTTGAATAATAATAATAATAATAATATTTATAATAATAAGAACACCTCGTGGCGTAGAAGAATGACTCGCCGACTCTCATGCGAAAGGACGCTGGTTCAATCTTCCGCATAGCAGTTGGAGTTTTATCTACCTGGGGGCAAGAATTAAAACTCGACTGTGAACACGTTGGTGGCGCTGGTTTGGGATAGCCGGCCTTAAAGTTCGATTTCCTGTAGTCAATCCGTGTTACCCCCTGCATAGGGGATAAAGCACGTTAAAAGGTAGTTTATATATAAGTTGGTGGTAAGCTTCTGAATGGAATCAAAAGTATGTATGACAAAAGTGAAGCGTGTGTAAGAATAAATGGAGTCTAAAGTGATTGGTTTAATATTAATAGCGGAGTGAGGCAGGGATATGTTACGTCTCTTTGGTTATTCAATTTGTATATGGATGGGGTTATGAAAGAATTAGAAGTTGTGGTGGCAGGGGATGGTGTTAGAATGATGGAGAATGGAACAGTGCCCTCCTATTATATGCGGATGATTTGGTTTTGTGTGGCGCATCTGAAGATTGTTTGAGAGGATTGGTAGAGAGAATTTGGCAGGGTGTGTAACAGGGGGCTGAAAGTAAACGTAGATATGGTTATGAGTGAGGACAGTGTGAGCATTTGGAACAAGTGTCTGAGTTTGAATATTTAGTATATATGTTGGATGAAAAGGGAACGGATGATGTAGAGTGTAGTAGGAAAGTTGTGAATGACAGGATGGTGGATGGTTCAATTAAATCGTTGGTGTATGTAGATGGACTAAGTCTTGAGTGCGCTAGGGTCTTACATGAGGATATGTTGTTACTTTTGTTGATGTATAGTAGTGAGACTATGATCTGGAATAAGATCTAAAGTACAATGTGTTCAGATGGACATTCTTAGGGGGGTGTTAGGTGTGAGAATTGATAAAATGAGGAATGAAAGTGTTAAGAGTTGTGTGGTGTGAAGAAAGGGGCAAATGAGAGAATAAATTAAAGTACGTAGAGATGGTTTGGTCATGTGGAAAGGATAGATGATAGTCGGTTGGTTAAGCGGATGTATAGTGATGAGTTTTGGAAATCGACCAGCTGATGGACAGAAGAAAAAGTGGATTGAGTCAGTAAAGTAATGCCTGGAGGAAAGAAATGAGAGTTTGGCAGAGGCGAGAAGAAAGGTGCATATGAGGAGTGAATGGCGAGGTTTTGTGAGGGGGTATGGTTGTGGCCCACCTGGGGCAAGGGATGAACCCTACATTGATGAGATGCCCTAGTGAGGGTCCGTCGCGGTCCCGGGAAGCTCTAGGGTGGACTTTTATGACTGCGGCGAGTTTTCACTAAAAGGTATAAAGGGGGCGGTAAGGGCTGGGTTTTCTTTTCGACACGCGTCATATTATTCTACTACTATTCTTTTTCCGGTGCATGTTACGCACCTCACCCACAGTCTTTGGGAGAGAAGGCGAGTGATATTAGCCACCCTTAATTGAAAGGTTCACTACCTAACTCAGTAAGTTTTTTAGTCAGGGTAAATAGTGTTTTTTTCCTGAATAAGTGGATTTGTGAAACACATTAAACTTTTAAGATCAAACTCTTCATCTAGTCGTCCAGAATACTTGATGCCACCGTGGTTATGGATTCAAATTCAGATCAGACTTTCTGCATCATAACGATTAGATAAAAAAAGTGGTTTGGTTTATTGTTACTTTCCCCCCCCCCCGGTGTAAATAGGAGCAAGAAATTTTTTTCATTATTATTATTAAATATTTTGAAGTAAAGCAGTTTCAAAATTTTCTCCTTTCACTTTATCTGGTGTTTAAGTTTAATATTTAATTTTACTATTCTCTTCATAAATATAGTTTATAATTTTTTTCAGTAAAAGCTGAAAGTGTATATGTGGAGAAGAGAAAAATCAAAGGAGTGAAACTCGGGCGGCGCTGAAAACTAATTTGTATATACTTCTTTTAATTTTATATAAAGTTCCAAAATAAACTGAAAACCCTAAAATATTTTTTATTTTCTTTAGGTTATTTACAATGAAAATGTATTTTTGGTTCCTCTTTCAGATGCTTAATAGATATAAAGGTTAATAAGTTATTTCATTCATAAATTATATATGTATATTTATACACAAATGAGCGGAAACAAAATCCTTTTGTTTTTTATTGCAGGAGCAATTTATTAATAGTAATAATAAAAGGCATTTTTTCTTTCAGAATAAAGGTCTTTCGACCTATTTTTTCCTGCAGAGAAGTTTTTATAAAGATAAAAACGTGTTACACACTTGTTTCATCAATCAATTCACATAATAAAAGTCTGAATATTGCTGCATAAAAGTTCTCTCCGCACTGGAGAGAACCTCTTAAGTTTATATATGACTGCTGTGGGCAAGTTCTTTTGTGATTAAACACTGCAATTAAGAAAAATATTTTTTCTGATATGCGTTTTTTTTTTTAAAGAACTAGAAGTACAAATAAATAAAATAAGAACATAAAATAAATTCTTTTTTTTTCTTTAAAATAAATAAAATATAAAGTTTTCTACAAAGAATAAACTGAACAGAACGATTGGTTATTTTTCATAATTGGAGGAGGAAGAGTATTACTTATCGATTACCACCACTAGATTGGCTTAAATATATTTTTAGACCCTTTTCCCTACTTCTGGTGGATGTTGAAACTGAAGGCGAAGCCACCACAGTTGAAGCAGAATGATAGTCTCTATTTAGTCGGGTGTTTTCCTCATTGATAAGTTCGTTCTTTTCACTTTCAGTCAAGGATTTTAGAGCCTCTCTAGTATCTCTGGAAAAGTACAGAAGAAAACATTATTCCTCATTTTTACAAATAGATTCGACTTACTTGATAGTCTCTAGAAAAGTACAGAAGAAAACCTTATTTCTCATTTGTATAAATAGATTTTAAATTTACTCCAGTCTCTAGAAAAGTACAGGAAACATTATTCCTAATATATACAAATAGATTTTTACCAAACTTAAACTAGTGTTTAGGATTCTTTTACATTCTACCTTATGCATTATTGATTTATTTATGAGGAAAATTTGCATTATGTAATTAAAATGACAATAAGTAACCTATTACCAAATTGTATGCAAGTTTAAAACTAACCTATAATATACAACTGCACCGTCGTCTAATATATAAATAGGCCTTTTCTCCAGAGGTCCCTTTTTCTCACCCCAGTCCAGATCACTGGGAATTTCGTATGTGGACATATCACATGGGAAAGTGCCTTTTCCTTTTGCAAACTCGACATTTTCAACAGGTATCCCAGAAATTTCAGATATCTGAAATAAAAAGATGAGGGAAACTGATATTATGTAAGTTTTAACTGCTGAAAATTTAAACAAGCAGAAGGAGAATATAAAAAAATGTACCGACAACGGATTATAAAATTTCGTTAGCATAATACCTTGACATTAAGCGCTTCAGCCGTTGGTATTGATAAAATAACTTCGGTAAGAGGATCTGTCGTATAAGTTGATGATCGAAACCTTTTCAAAAATACTGAAAGTTCATCTAGTTTATCGGTTTTTTCTTCAGGCTTTTCAAGAATCTTACAAGTAGTAAAGACGAAAGGTAAGGACGAGGGGGGTAAAGTCCCCGTCGTCCTACCCGGTAGTGATATTATACTCAGAGAAACTACCGATTCTATCCACTTCTTGTACCGGTAGTATTGAGTTAGCTTTAAAAAAAAATCAAACATTTAGCTTGCATGAGAATAAGTTGGGTAAGACCGTTGACAAGTATAGACTGATTAGCTTTTTCTTTAAATATGAAAAATAACAATAATGATTTCAAATTTTTAACACTTACAATATTAATTTTAGATATATAATCATTTTATTTTTCATTTTTTTATAAATTTTATCTGGTTAAATAATGTGTCGTGGGTGGTGGATGATTTATTGTTTCTTGTAGAGGATGGGGAGAAGATTGCCCACGGTCTATCGGTTTCTGTTGTTAGTTGACATTGCTGCTGATCAGGAGGCCGCAGCACAAAGGGTACGCATTCTTCTGTGACATGCTTGAGCTAAGTTGCATTGGGTAGTTGGTTCACTGATGCCGTCACACATACTAGATACATATCGTCTCTAGCCATCACGCGTTACATTACTAATGGCAGGCCTCGGAGAAGGTCGTGATGCCGTAAACGGCCTTCTATCTTTGGCGAAAATGTATGAGTCGTCATGGTATGAATGGGAATGGTCAGTAGGGATAAGGATGTTGAGGAGATAAGAGGATGGAGAATAGTGTGATGGATTAGTTAGATAGAGGAAAAGATTTGATTTCCTCGCTGTGACTGAAACAAAGATGCAAGGAAACGGTGAAAATGAGTGGTGTGGTTTGAAAAGTGTGTGTGTGCTGGTGTGGAAAGAATGAGAGAGGGAGAGAAGGAGTTGCTATATTTTGATGAGTGGACTTGTGGTAGCAAAGACTATTGGTAGAATCTTTGTTGGTTGTGGTAGATGAATTCTAATGTGAATTTTTTACCACTGTAGATGTTATAGTTTTTTAGTTACATGCCTGGCCTTTTCGGGATGCTGACCAAGTCTCCATTCCTCTGTGACATGCTTGAAGCTAAGTTTAGCCATCAAACCGTCAATATTTGTACACACACATACCAATCATTGCATGGTGAAGTATTTTGAAAATTACTCGTCTTTGTCTATATGCTAAAATGCTAGTGCATATTGCTAACAAATTCCACTGTTGCATCCGAGATTCTAAGAGTTCAGTTTTTTCCTTTTGCTGAGGATAGAGGCTATTACTGATCACTGAATTCTCTTGTTGAGAGATGGGGTGATTCCTCATGAAATGGAACGAAGGCGTGGTCAAATGATATTTATGCTTCAATTTTCTCAACCTTTTCCTCTTTAGAGATATTGAATTCTTCCAAGTCTATTGGTGGTTTAGGCAATAGAAGTTCAGGTCCGTGTAGTACTGGCCAAATTGCAGATGGAAGAGAAGGATAAACTATATTTGATTTTGTTTTATTTTGGAAATTCTTGTATCTCTGGAGCAGAAATAGAGCTCTTATAAAGTGGCTATGTAGGTCACGCTCAAATCATATACGCAAATGGATACTACGGATTTTTTCTCTCATTCATTCACTTAATCAATTGGTTCAAGCAATTTGTACAAGATATTTCAGGAACCTAATATCTGTCCTCCTGGTCTCCAATCTGACATCCAAAATAATAGTAATATGCTTTCTTAACTGTGGTTGTTGAAGACCGCCGACCATTTTTTCAGTGACATCACATATAATAACTATCAGTCTGCTGTATTATAGGATATTTCGACGCGTGCTCTATTGCAGATTCAGAATATCACACTTCAAATTTATAATGTTTAAGTAAAGTAACCAATACATGATCACTTCTGCCTTCAACTAAGGAACCATGGATGGCATTATGGATAGATATTGTGGACGATTACAAGAAAGTGAGATGAGATACTGTTTACAATATGAGGATATGTGTCAGGGGAGACTGTAACGGTGATGCATACATTTCGACGGATCAATTGTGTATAGGAAGGTGATTGAATTAATACCTGTGTAAAGAGAGAGGATATGTGTTATAATATATATATATATATATAGATATACCATAAGTATATATATATCTTAGAGTTGGTGTATAGTTAGAGATGGTAATTCGAAGTGATATATATAAGTATGATTGATTTATGTTGATTGGTTAGAATTGAAATGAGAGAGTTTTGAAGTTGTGTTGTTCAAGAATGTTATATATCAGTGAGGGGTTATAGGAATGGGATTATCGGATATTATACCGTATCTAATATGTAATTAAAGTTTGTGTGTGTATGGATGGAGGATAGGTGTACGGTAAATGAAGTGGGTAAAATAATTAAGAGATGAGAAGTAAGTGTATAACAAGTGTTAATTAAGTTGATAATAGTTAAATAGTGATAATGAATATATATTATAAGCGCTTCGCATAAGTAAATATAGTTTAATCGAAGTGAAATCATATGTTGAAACACTGAAAGAATAATCTGAGGAGCTATAAATGAAGGAGAGACAAGGTGGATCTAGCCAATCGCTAAATTTTGTAAGGTATGTGGATGTGCTAATAATAGTCACGGAATTGGTCTAAAGTTTGGTTGGCAAAATAAGGAAAAAAGATTGATACAGTTCATTTGTCGTATGTGCTGAGAATGCACAATAGGATGATAGGCAACGGATCGCCTGGCTGTACAAGATAAAATAGAGAAGCGGTGTTTGAATATGGGTTAGGACTAAATATACGCAAATTGATAGTAGAGGTTGTCATAAAAGAATAGTGGATAGGTGGGAGATTATATATCGCCTGATCGAGGAAACTGGAATAAATAATACATAGAAGACTGTAGACTGCAATACGTAGCAGAGAGCAAAATTAAATTAGAGTTGTGAATCTCGTGGAAGATTCTCTTCTTGTCTTCGAGACGGATATAGTGAGCACTGAGCGTTTTCTCATCACAGGCAGATTTATATATTCATAGCAAGTCTTCTAATTTGTTGTATAGGCCATTGGCAGAGGGAAATGGTAAACCAGTTATTACGAAATCATAGAAGGAGTGTACCGTGCCTTGGGTATAGAAGCTCACATCGAAACTCTTGGATAGTAGTGAGAATAGGTGATTTTTCGCTGGAACTGCCTAAATTCGGAAAAGAGTGTGCAAAAGCTGCTAGGGGATAAGATCTTCTGGAAAAGGATGGTGAGTTCGTGTGGAGGGGAAGATAGATTAAAAGAAACACTTCTTGGTCACAGCAAGGTCACGAATTTTTCGTTTCAAGTTATCTAAGTCATTAAGATACATTCTTTGCCGGCATGTTTAATTGAGAGGCCAGAAACAATCGAATGAGCCTATGTAGGATGATTTAAAAATTGGTGGTAATGTGTGTGGGTTCAGATATTCGCAAAAATTAGTAGAAATATGATTAGGATTAAAAAGGAGGTGCGTTTACTTTGGAAATACCTGGAGTTCGGGGAAAATGAGGGTTATTCTAAACCGGAGCGAAGGATGGCAGCGAATGGAGTGGGAGATCAGATGTTGTATAAGTTACTTAGGTTGTAAGGCATAACATATTGGTGAGAAGCGTATGTATTTTTCAAGCTTAAACTTAGTTAATTCAGGGTGGAGATTGAAACCATTACTTTATTCGTTATATCACCTATTGGATTAAAGAGCCGGCCTGTTTATGCCCAGCAATTATAGATTAATTTACGTATTTGAGTCGGGTTATCATAAATATTCAATACTTTTAAAGAGGTGACGATCGTATTGAATAACAAATTTTTCGAGAAGAGCACTGTTTGAGTCCTCTCGTTTCAAATTAATTGTAGTCTAATCATTTTTAGTAAGAAAAAACATGTACATGAATAGTGCAGTAATTTAGAATGTATTCTTAGATAAAAAGTTGGAAGAGTCTAGCTCAGGATACTAGATAATTGTAATTGATCGCGTTTGACCTTTCTCTAAATTTAAATTATTCCGGAAAACTTGAGACCTGGTTAAATATTTGTTCAAGGTCTGATGAAAAACAACTTTTCGAAATTCTCGAAGCATCATAAGATGTAGTACATTGTGCTTGACTAAGAATATACAGGTGAACATAATTGAGCCTTAAATCTACAAGACAATATACACCATAAAGCACTCTAAGATGTGGCAGAATATGTAAAATGAAAATTTATATCTAGATATAATTTTCCAATAAAAAAATAAATTTATTCTTAGAATTAAGTAAGGGTCTTCACTGTAACTGAAATATTCGGATTTACGTTTTTGAATTCTTCATGGTCAATTAGATATATATATTGTTTGCAATTAATATATATATAATTATATACGGTAGTTATATTGTTTCAAAGGATTGGAGGAGAGAAGTTAATCACATATAAATATTTTAACTTATATATATTATATAATAAGGTATGCGCCAAAATTCAGATATGTATAGAAATATTAATATATGGGGAAAATAAAATTATTTATTTGAGTGTTAGTATATATGAGTAAATAATTCGGGTTTTCTTTATATTATTATTGGGTGCGAACTATACCTAGCTGTCATTACGGGGGTTCTCGCGTCCCAGTGAAGGGTGTCTTGGTAGAAAACAGACATGTCAGTGGACTCAAGCATGGCGTTGTGATGCCACTTCGGGTGCTCTGTATTTTCCACAGTTGCTCCCTTGTGATGATCCACGCAGCAGCCCACTCAGTCTCATACAGGAATCTTGTAACGGATTCTCCATTCGGTCTTTCATTTGGTCTTCCTCTGAGTCTTGTTCCATCAAAGACATGATCCACTACCAATACGGTCGGTGTGTTTTTACGGATGCTGGTAGACTTTGGACTAGCCGTCTTCCTGTATGACTTCCAAGTGTGCCCCTCGAGCAATCATGGAATTCTTGGACATGCTCTCCCTCAATCATCGGTGGCCACTAGCTTTACAATTCGGCTTTCCTTCTGATCGTAACTTCTTATCTACATCTTCTATAGTCTTTCCATATTATGGGGTTGGTAAGTATATTAACCGTTGCTGAGTTACCTTATCGCTAGTTCTATGCCTTTTTGGGTAGTGATATAGACAATAATCAGGTGCATAAAACTCGTTGTAATAACTTTTTTATCACATATCTATAATAACGAAGTATACATAAATGGGTCATTGGTAGAGATAGAAGATACAAAGAATGTAACTCGTCTAGGTTTTTATGGATTTTGCAAACACGCTTGCCCTGGCCTTACCGGCACTTCGTATTATCCTATGCGTGAGTCTCTGCATCATCACCCTCCGGTCCTCTTATATATTCCGACCACTAGAGTATTTAAGTTCTTTAACTTTCCCTTCAAGCTTTCGCCACTTTATGCATGAGTCTCGTTACCAACATATACGTGAAGCTCTATGTGGCAGGTGTTATGATATATGGTCGTTTGGCTCGCGTACGCTCTCCTTGAAGGAATTCAAAAGGATCTCATTTGCACGATAGTGAAACATGTGTACGATATAAAAGTGTGTCAAAGGTGGATTGATATATAGGAATTTATGTGCGGAGTTGAGATCGCGTCTTAGTTTTATGTCTCCTTTATAAATTCAAATTTGTTTTATAGTTTATGGGGAGTTATGAAAGAATTAGATTGGGGTAGAGGAGATAGGCTAGGCAATTTGTGTTAGTAATGAGTGAGTGAGGGCTTTCAGTTTTTCCCACTAATTTACACGGGTGCGGATAAATGATTTGGTATCTTGTTGTGGCGATAATCTGAGTAGAGTTTTGATTGAGGATTCGCGTAGAAGTTACGACTTTGCAGGTTTCGCTGTTAGCTTATAGCAGAGATGTCGCGCTTCTAAGCACAAGTAAACGTAGATAAGAGTAAGGTTATGTTTGTGAGCGGAGGACCGCCTCAAGTGTGAAAACTCTATGTCTAGATGGTGAGGCACGTAACGAAGCTCGTATGAAGTTAAACTATTTAAAGGGTATGTGTTGGATGAGTAATGGGAATTGGATACATGCATGAGTGTAGTTAGGGAATATCGTGTGAGAGGGCAGGGAAGGTCATGGCTTGTTGCATATTTCAATTCTCGTTGCGTCAGTGATATGTAATACCAGGACAAGTCTTCGAGTGCGCTAGGGCTCATCTCTGCACTGAGGCGTATGTTGTTACCGATGTGTATTGTATCAGTAGCATGCGATTTGACTAGTAACCTCTCCAAAATGTGTGAATCGGAATAGATGAATTTTATTAACGAATCTTTATTAAGTTCAATGTGGTCCAGGGGATGAACGCCTAGCAAGCACTTGCACGATGAAATATCTCAACGACAGTAGTGGAAGTATAAACCGATCGCTGGTCATCGCTTTTGAAGCCTCTTAGTTTGGTTCTCTCACTCTTCTTCGCACCTCTTTTGTTCATAATTCATTCTATTCTCCGCTTTTCTTCTCATAAGACCATGCATGTAACGCACTTACTCCCAATCTGGGGAAAAAAAGTAGATGAAGAAAGAAGAAGATATATATATATATTTCCAAATATATACTAATTTTCATTATTTTAGTTAATAGTAATATCAATTATATCATATATTATACTTGGTCTATCTACCAATTACATCACTTATTATAGGCCTTTAAATAGGATCCTTATATATTAGTTAGGAGGGCATTTCACCAATATTATCTCTATACTCTATATACTAACATTACTACTTCTACTACATAATTCCTTCTAATCTATCTCAATAACCATATAATATACTGGGGTACCGTAGGGAGTGTCATAAAATAACTATTAAGGGAGGCTTAGTTCACCTTAAATATACTACTCACATTAAACACTAATACATCGTTATAGTTATATAATCAATTGCTCGTGTATATTGTTATATATTTATACATTCGTCTTCAATAATATTTTTCATTCTATCTCATCCTATTATTGACTATTTTATATCAATGCTATCACACCTATCATAACCTTTCATATCCTATTATAACCTATAATATATATATATTATTTCTATCCTGTACCCTAATAGTATGATGTTCTCACTACTATATCTTACTACTTAATGATTGTGGTTCGATTATATTATACTTCACTATCAAGTCTTATTATCTTAGTGATTTTGATAGATATAAGCATCAGCCGCAACACCGCACCAACCGCTCACACACTTCGTATATTACAATAGAGGTATAGCATATTCGCTCTTACGATATTGTCTGCAAACAAATGGCAACTGCAACCTGCATACACAGGAAGAACGCATCCACCCTCGGATAAAGTACCTTTTGACACTTCGTCCGGAGTCGCTTTGTCTACTTTGTTCTTACTTTGCAAACGCAACTGCGCGATATGTGCAGCGAAGATTATAACTTTTTTAAAAAATCTTTAGATTCCTATTATTTCTCAACACCTCTCTCTAGCTCCTCTCTCTCTCTCTTCCCTCTGATTCTACTCCTTCTTCTTCTCTCTCTTCTTCCAAACTCACGTCTTTTCTCAGGTGGCGTAGGACTTCCAATACCTCTCTTCTTCTGCTTTCTCCTCCGCTTCTATGCTCGCTACTCTTTCTCTCTTTCTCTCTCTCTCCTCTCTCTCTCGTCTCTCTTCTCCTCTCTCTCTTCCCTGGCGGTGCGTCCCTTCTCCCCTTTCTTTCAAATCCATAACTCAACTCTGGCTATCTTCTCGATCTCCCACCCTTCTTCACCGGGACTCTATCCTCCTTTTCTCCTTTCTCTCTCCAATTCTATTCTCTTTCATCCGTTCTTTCATCCTATCTAATCTATCAAGTTTGATCTTTCGACTTTGTTATTTATAAGATTTTTAGATTTGTTCTTTATTCTCCGAAGCTAATCTCTCTAATTGTAAGACACAATCCATTTTACTAGTTCTGGATTCTCTATGACTAATTGAAAATATATTTACCCTGATCTACATGAAGACGATTACCAACAAAGTTAAGTCTTCAATCTCGTCACCACTTTCTACTACTCCTTCTTCACACACGTACATCTCTCTCACTCTTTTTTTGTGTTCGTATAAAAACCTTCACCAGACCCTAGGAGCACTTTTCGAGGCTGAAGAGGTGAATTCAAATATCAGACTGTACCCCACGTATTTACAGATAAATTCAGAGTTAACTCGTAGATTTGATAATAATTTGGAAAGAATTTCTTGTATTCCATCGTAACGTATCTAGATGCTCGTATAAAAGGAATTTTTTTAACAACACAGCTCTTATGTTTGAGGAAGTTCAGGAAGAATTTAGCAGACAAATACAGGAACTTTTCTTGTGTACTTGATGTAATTATGGAAAAGAAATATGCTATTAAACTTAGAACATCCTTACCAAAGAATCTTTTTAATACATGCTAGATATATAAAGTTACACCTTTCCTAGCATTTTCCACACCGAAAACGTGGCGTGCTTGAAACCTATGAAACTCTGTCTCATTTCACGGGTGCGGAAGGCTCCAAAATAGTCAATTGCCCTCGATGCAAATAAAGTATGAGGTTTTTTTCTTCGCTCAGAAGGTATCTAAGATGATGCGAAATTGTTAAATAGTGATTTGGATGAGAATAGCAAGGGAGAGTGTCAACCAAGTAAAAAAGGATTGATTCCCTAAGATAAGATGTATTTTTCTCTATATCTTACTTGTGGCTGGTAGTAGAGAATACGACACATACGCATAGCCAAAAGGCAGAATTGAACAGACTTGAATGGCTACCAAATGATGCTCAGCTTTTTCATGGTGCCCTCAATTCCTGGGGGCCTTATGTGCACTCTTTCTTCTTGTGATTCTTTTCCAAAACTATTTCTCTGGGCCCTATTAACTTACTTATCTATAATATAAGAACTAATACCTTTTATTAGGTAATGGTTGAGGAGGAATTAATTTCTTCAACTAGTAAAACATTTAAGAGAATATAGGCCTAATAGTATAATTTATAAAGGTATATTATAGTAATGCATGAAAATATGTGGTCATCCTTAAATCTTAAAAACTTGCCGTATAGGCTTTAAAAAGATTGTCATAAAGATTATTTACTAAACGCAGAATATTAGGTCAAGATAAACTCAGCCATTTAGAAGTCGGATCCTTATCTTTCCAATCTTCCACTAGGGTTGTTGAAAGGACACTTTGGGAAAAGTGGATGGTCATTGTTTGCTGCCAGGGGTGGCCTGCACGCTTTACTTGCATGGGATCCTTGTTCTCCACACTATGGTAATTCTTGGGTAAAAATAGAGCGCTAAATATAGCCACATTAATGCGATCCGAAACTTAGAAATTTTCAATCGGTTACTTATAATCCCTTATATAATAATTTTCTTAATGGCACAAATAACATAGAGGATCTAGTAAGCATATACTCAATCAATAATATAATAATCAATATAATTAGATAATCATAATAATACTCAATAAAAATGAATGACAACTTTCATAATTATTCTAATCACAGATAGTAAAAAGTTAATAGTAATAATAATAACAATAACCAACTCATAATATAAATATCAATAATAATTAACTCTATTTTATGAAAAATTATATTATTATTAATAATAATAACATTAATATAATAATATATTATTAAATAATAATAATTAATTAATAATAATATAATTAATAATTAATAATACTTAATTATTATTATTATTATTATTACTTTATTATTATTATTATTATTATTATTATTATTATTAATATTATTATCATCATATTAATATTATTATTATTATATCATCTACATCCGTCATATTATATACATTATTAATTCATTATCATTATCATTATCATTATCGTTGACAAAATCATTTTAATATTTCTCATCAATCATATATTTATCAATATTTCATTATGTATCATTATTCATGTTACTATTCTTATTTGAATTGATTATTATTATTATTTTGATTGTTATTATTATTAATTATTCTAAAATAGTAGTAAGTAGTAAGTAGTAGTAGCTAGTAGTATGTAGTAGTATTATGTTAGTCAGTTAGTAGTAGTATATATCAAACGCGCAATGGTTCAAATTGGTGGTTTTTAATTGGCACAATCACAGCCGCAATTTCTTGGAACACGGGGCAACCGGTGAGGGCTGAGGACCGGCACCTGCGGCAATGTTGTGAAAACATATAAGAAACCCAGCTAAAAAAACCGAACCTGGTTATGGAAAAATCTCACGCCTTCGCTTGCCATTCACTAATATTAGTGATATATATATCTATATATATTATATATACTATATTATATATATATATATATATATATATAATATATACTATCTATATATACTTAATATATACTATATATAAAAATATATATATTAACGTATATATACTATATATATATAGTATATATATATATTAGTATATAATATATGATATAATTCTATATATCATTATTATTTGACAAAGTGTTAAAAGATGAATTTTTTCCTTCTCTCGTCCTTTTTTCTCCTTTTTTGGGAGGGGATCTTCCTTCTTTTTCCATTTCCTCTCTCCCTAACTCTGGAGAACTAAATTGGCTTCCCTCTCTCTCTCTAAAATCTAATTCTTTCCTTCTATTCTCGTTCTCCTTCTCTCTCTTCTCTCATCCTAATTGTGATCTCCTCTTCCTACTCTCTCTCTCCATTCTCTCTCATCTCGTCTCTCTCCTCTCTACAATACATCTCCTTCTGGGCTTTCGTCTTCTTCTCTCTTCTACTCTCTCTCTTTCTTCACCCTTGCTCCTCTCTCTCTCTCGACTTTCGTTCTCCTCGTTCTTCCAGTACACTCTCTCACCGTATTTTTTTCGATTGGCCTTTTTTTTCTGTTATCCTCCCTCTCTCTCTCTCTCTCTCTCTCTCTCAGCATACTTAACTAGTGAGATAATCATTGTGGTGGTCAGTGTAAAAGATATCATCTATTGTTCTTAGGTATAATATCAAAGTCGCTCGTGAATAGTAATACTTTTTTGCACTTTTGTGTTTAACTTTTTTCTTTTTTTGTTGCTGTTCGACTAAAAAAAAATAAAAATAAAAACTTTATTAAAGATAATGTTTTTCCCTTTTTCAAACAAACAAAAGTAACACTTATGATAATAATAGATTCCTGTTTACTATCTTCTCAAACTGGGTTATATCTTTCTCATCTCAGAGAAAGAGTGGTTTCCGACAGTTGAAGAAGTTTCTCTGGAACTATTCTGTCTTTCTGTAACTCCACATGCGTAATAAAAGGGAGGGGGCGCAGCTTGAAAATCTTAAGTAGCGGTGATGCGTCTTTTATTTTCTCTATGCGTCGGCAAGGGCGTTGGCTATTATAGTTCAGTTCAATGGTACAAACGAGAAACACACCACCACATTCACTGAAGGTTGGGGTCCCTTGTCGACAACTCTAAGGGGAGTAAGGGATAATACAAGAATGGAATTGCTTCATATTATTAGTGGAGACGCAAAGCACACGGAAAGATTCGGGGCAATCTCATTTTTGCAATCTAAGTAGTTGATATTTTTTTCAATAAGGAAAAAGCAGTTGTGAATATTTCAAAAAATTCTGAGAAAATTCTATAAACACCAAATTATATATATTTTCCCTGCTCTCTGCAACGGGATTCTGGAGCGAGACTAGAGTTTAAGCAAAAAAAGCACACGCTTCAGGGGATTTTCGGAAAGATAACTTTCAAGAAGAGGGAAGTGGTTTGTTAGAATACTTAGTGAGTATACAACCAATTTACCTCATATAGAGATAAATATCATACAAGTACTGCGGCTTGATTTATCTTAGCTTTCATTTCACACCAACTAGGTCAATCTTGTGAATGGCATACATATTTTTCCACTTGACACACCATCCACTTCCTTATAAACAAACACAAGAAAGAAATAAGAGACAAGCACCTTGCGGACCCTTAGTCGGGTAAAAAAGGAAAATCTGTGTTCTTTTGTATAGGCTCGAGAGCCTCTCTTAATATTAAATTAGTTTTACTTTCAACCCAAATCTTTGAAAAGACAATCAGCTTCACAGCTGCCAGGTTCGAACTCCCTTTACCAAGGTCTAAAGGCGAATTCTTTTTCTGGGGCAACTAACCTGAGGAAACTAAATATTTTATCTCAAAAAATTTCGGGATTTAAATCGGGGTCTGACTTGAGGAGAAGGAGGGATTTGCTGGCAGGGAATAGCAAGCATTGGTGGAGAGAGGGGATAAATCCGAGAGCATGCGTTTGGCTTTCTACGCGAACACACAATACTGATTGGAGATTTGACTTGCGATGATGTCATGACAATTGCAGGAAGAAGCTAATAAAAAAAAGAGCTGGAGGTGGGCCCCGAAAAGCAGATAGAAAAGCGGGTGGTGAGTGATCTTCATAATATTCGTGGTGGTTTGGATCATCAGTTTCAAGGGATTGCTGTGTAAAGGATCAGTGATTTCATATAATTTTTTGTTCTTAACGGCTTTGACCACTCGACTAAAATGATCTCAGTTTTTTCTCGTCTGAATCGAACCATTCCCCTCCATGAGTTTCGTATCTCGGGCGGGTGCATAGGTACGTCATGATCAATGTGCCTATTTCCCAGGAGTCTTTTTAAAGGAGTAACAGTCGTTGATAGGCGAGACTAGCTGGAGACATTGTTCTGGGGTGTTTCTCTTCGGGTGGACAAGTTTTCATAATCTCATCTCTTAAAAACTAGTGCTGACTATAACATTCACTCTTCGGCTAAGATTTTCATTCAGGTCCTATTGTATATAGCAACTTTCGGTCCCTAGATCTTACCATTAGGGAATACTCTTACTGACAGCAAAGCAGAGAACTTTCATTTAAGCGATAAAGTGCTGCTGACCTCCTAGGAAATTTTCTCAAACTAACTGTACAAACTTTTTTTTCCATGGTCTCTTGCAATAAAACTATCTACTAACAACTTCCTGCTCACGGAGTCCAAGTGCTCTAGAAAAAAACCTCTCTTTCATAGTTTCATTTCTTTCGCGTCTGAAGACTTGTTCTCCGAGAGATAGCAATACCTCACACATCAAAGTAGTAAAAGGCCAATAGTAAAAACACATAAATTTTTCCAGGGATTTTTATTTTCCCTAACTCAAGCTTCTTCAATGAGTCACGATGAAACGAACTGTCTGGCCATTGACCGGACTGTTGTCCCAGACAGGAACAATTTTCGCCTCTTTGGTTCCTTTGCTGTGCGCGTTTACTTTCGTTTACATTTCCCTTCTCAGATGATAGGTTAGCTCCTCTCCTTAATGCCCCCGTCAAATTAATGTTTTTTTGTGTTCGTATTTCATTTTTTTGATCGGGTGCCATTCTAAGGGGGTCTTCTGGTAATTGTACACTTGGAGAGAGCATATAGTCTTAAAGAAAATGGCAATTGAGTTGTTGTTAATACAAGTACCTGGATGTGGAATAACATAGTTTTGGAATATTGAATATCTTAAGAAGACAGCGTGGTTGACCCTGGTGGCCATACCCCCCACCGGACCGTATTTGTATGGGTAGGGAGTGTGCTGTTTTACGCTCTGCAGTAAGACGTGGAATCCTGTTTAGTCACCGCGAGTTACAAAATAATAGTGTTATTATATTCTTCCTCTTTGGTATCCAATTCATTATCAGCCACTAGTTCCAAGCGTTGGAAAGCGCGCATATTGTCGCAACCTATTCCGAAAAAAGGAAGCAGCGCTCTCGCATTTTATACCTTCTATACTATCACTCACGCATCCCTAGATCAGATTTTATAATGCGTTCTTATGAAAGTTGTTATTGCCTAAAAGTTTGCTATATAAAGTATTACATGTTGCAAAGCCCCTCTTCTTCAAACCTCTCACTTCTTAAAAAGGAATCTCATTCATCTTACCTTTCCGATCAGACCAGCTTACGCCTCTATCGGCGCTCGAGGTTCTGCTAAGATAAGCGTATAAACCTAACTGATTACCCTTCTATATTTTTGTTTAAACAGATGTATGGCAATTTTGGAATATCGCATTCAGCAATGCCGTTATTGTATTCATTCCTCTTTTCCTTTGCCCTTAGGAACTACGGGGCAGAGGATAGCTTACTTATTAGACTGTAGGCTCTGTGCCGAGCGGTGCCGTGTGGCAGCTTATTCGCGCACTTTATATATTATTATTCACAATAAGCTATTTTTGATGAAATATTTTTAGTTAACGTGGAGTGAAAAATATTAAGTATATATATACATATACTCTGAGCATATTATTTATCTCAATCTACAATAACTCTACCTATGCAAGATCTTACCGGAAAATTTTCTTACCTTTTACTCTTTATGTACTTTACTCATTTATATATATCAATAGTCTTATTATCATTTCTAGCGCTAAATACTGAGGGTGAGTACTATATTACACAATCATTACTAAATAATATCGTATAGACCCTAATCACATAGTATATATATAACATACTTTGATTATATAAGTAAAAGGGCTGTAATACGAACTTACTTTATTTTACTATATATATATCATACTACTTAGAGGGACTACTATATATTACTTATATTTATTTTATATTTATAATATATTATATATTACTTCTAAATTTATATTAAAGAGTTGTAGTTATATACTATATAGTATATATAAGTTGTATAAGCTGCTATTCCCAGGGATTTACTTGTACAAAAACCTTGCTTTGGGGAAATTTAATCCGAATTTTAATTATTTTAGAGGATATTCATAACATATGTTATTCCTCATAATTACTAGAAACAGTTTATAATTTTATAAAAAAAGACTTCTTTTCGCATTTTTTTTTAAATTCGTCAAACAGCATCGATTATACACCAAGAAAGAAAGAAAAGAAAAACTTATTATCTATTAATCTTTCCATTTCAGCAATGTTTGATGTAGTTCGATCAAGTTGTACCTGCATTTTCTAGCTGTAAGAATTGAGGTAATAAAGCTAACTAACAAGAATACTCTATGAGTACTAGATTATATAAATAACAGGATAACCGCGAACTGTTTTATTAATATATTAATTTTAACCAAGAAATGCACATATACATAAAACATGAGTGTATTTCGTGAGATCTATGTCAATCATATAGTTGTTTTAAGTGCTAAATAATGTGAGAACTAAAAGTGAAAACAAAAATGGAATTCCAAGGAATAAAAAACAATAGTTGAGATATTAAAACAATAAATAATAAATGATTAAATGGGAATCCACTAATAATCAAATATTTTACAATTGGAATTAATATCGGACTCAGATTCGAACATAATTTTTCAGAATTCTGTCGGGCCCTCTTTTACACTTAATAGGGAAAATTGCGCAGTACTACTCCTGTCTTAAACCTATTCCCATTCTATATAATCGGCTGATTATGGAATTCACTGGACAGAATTTTTTTCTTCAGGGTGGGTCGTCATGGAGCAGCCTTGAGACAAGATTTAAATTCATTAAAAAACACCCAACTTCTACAGACATCTCACCTCTCTAGACCATCTATACTTTCCTATCTCCTTGAGACAGTTCTCCTCCTGCGTCCTCTCCTTTATCCAATGTATTAAACATATCCGACAAAATTCTTGGACTCAATCTTCTGCCCAAAATGTCTTGGAAACCTCAGACATCACAACGAGTGGTTGCTAGCAAATGCAAGACCACGTCATAAAGAATACCTATGGAGTTCTGTTTAGGATCTGTATTAAATCGCTTTGACTTGTCATTTTTTCCTTCTCTCAGAAAATAAATGCTATACTAAGCGGTTCTCATATCGCACACTTGCTACTAGGAGTAACTGGACTAGCTCCTACACATATCTGGGCGGAGGGGTATTTACTGTGTTTCATAGCCCGGACTTTGGATATGGTGTACGATGTCAAAAAGGCTACACAATAGGCTTATATAACGTGCCCTTTGACTGTAGATACTACTATTGTTATTCAACTATGTTGACCCTCGATCTTACTTTTCTTGTCGACCGTCGTTGGTAAACTATAATAATCTGGTTGTAAAGTATGAAATTCTCTGTTTTTTG
>JABUQX010118357.1:0-2500 GCA_015478945.1 Trachelipus rathkii
TATATATAGCATATATATATATATATATATATATATATAGTATATATGCTATATATATATATATATATATATATATATATATATATATATATATATATATATATATATATATATATATATATATAGTATCTATATATATATATATATATATATATATATATATATATATATATATATAATTTAAAAGCAACCAGGAAATGTTTTGTTACAAATTTTAAATCTCCAAGTCTTAAAATCTAAAATGAAATAAGAAAATTTAAAATTCTAAAGCAAAAATGAGCTAAAAATATTTATTCCTTTAACATAAGAGTGTTGCCATCTTTTTTTTTTTTTTTTTATCCTTTTGCAAATAAGATGAAAACAAAATGTATAAAGTTTTTGTGCAAATTTTTAAAAGAGAAAACCAACATCAAGTGCTTTTGTTTTTCTTGTATTAGTTTCAAAAGAAGAGTCAAGTTTAATGACATGTTCATCGAACAAACGAATCAATTTTGAAATATCTTTGGAAGATGGACTGTAACGTCCACATAAATGGCAAACTGAGTTGCAGCAATCCTCATAAAATACACAATCGGAATAAAAGCATCTTCCTTCAACTTTGGTTTCATTAAACCAATTCAATAAACTTTCTTTCCATTCGTTCAATAATAAATCATTAACAGACAGCCAGTTCAATAATCTCTCAATTTCATTCTCACTTCCCATTAACAATTTTACGACCATTTCGTAAATACGATTATTAAATATGATATTTTTCAGTAATCTCTTTTTTACGCTGTTGTGAATGCCCGTCCACGTAAAGAACTTGTCAACATCATCAAATCTCTTATCTAAAATCAGCGTTAAATATAACCAACTTGTTTCTAAAGGAAAGTTTTTCTTGAACTTACCGATATCCTTTTTGGACGAAAAACACGAATTTAAAAGTTCATCAACCTCATTCCACTTGTTTTTGATAACATAATATTCAATAATGTCAGAAGTTTTTAAACTAAATTTTTTTCCCTTCGCTGATAAATGAATCCTACTGATAAAGGTTTTCATATCAACTAACTTTTTATTCATTTTAGTAGAAACCAAATGCTGTTCAAGATCTTCTAGCAAATTAAAATAAAACTCCTTTACTTCCTCTTTTGAAAATTTGGTCCAATTGACCAATTTCTCGACAAAATCCGATTTCCCATTTAATATTATAAGAGCACAGGTCACAGATACATTCCTTCCTTCATTAAATATTAACCGTTTTCTAAAATCTTTTACATCTTCCTCTGCCAGTTCTGCCCATCGAATGAATTCATCTATTCGACATAATTGTCTTTGAGCAACTAACTCACTATAATATTTAATTACTTCATCACTAAGTGCAAACTCTGCTTTGAAAAATTTACAGTCTTCCTCAGAGAGGTTAGTCCAAATTATCAATTTTTCAATCGAGTTTACTAATTCCTTGATAATATCATAGTAGTCCATATAATCAAAAATTGCAAATGCTAAATCTCTTTTAAATTTGCTAATATCGATATCTGAAGAAAAAATCCAATTCAAATAGGAATCAATCTCTTCAAATTTCCCTTCAAACAATAAATATGTAAAATGTTTCCCCCAATTGTCAACGTTTGCAACTAAGCTTTTTTTTAAAGCTTTAATCTCATCTGAAATCAGGCTAGATTCTAAAAACTTATCAATACATTTTAATTTGCTGGAATTGAAATAAAGAATATCATGCGAATAAGAATTCAATAAACTTTGTTGAAATTCTTTAATCTCATCACCACGCAAAGCCCAATTAAGAATATTTTGAAATTGTTGCAATTTATCATCAAGAATAAGGTCCCATAAATCTCGATCTGCATATCCATCATATAATAATTTCCTTTTGAAATTATTAACACTTTCTTTTGGAACGCAACATTCAATAAATAAATCTATTCTTTTCAGATCACCAATTCTAAAAGCTCTTGCACCAATTGCCTGTCCTTTTGATTCTACAATGAGCGACTTTTCCTCCAAAGTTGCGCTTTCAAAAATCAGTCGTATAATTTCCTCATCCTCAATAGTAAATGAAGGGGAATTAAAAAAGTAATCTATTACGAAAGAATCATAAAAATAATCATATTTTACTTCAAACTTTTCTCGAAAGCTATTAAACTCATCATTCTCATCATCATACACAGATAATAGATCAGAAAAATAAGCACCTTCAATTCGAAAGAAAAATGTTTTCGAATATGAAGGACTTTGTATCCAAAATTCCTTTAAAATGTGACGATAATCACAAAACTTATATGACAATTGATCCTTCACCAACCTCGTGATCTCGTAAAGCAGCATACAAAAATCACTTTCGGATATTACATCCCAAAATCTATTCACTGTATCCATAAACAAGTGTTGATAAGGCCAACTTAATAAATAATGCAATGACTCTTGAGGCCGAAAAAACATTATCTGCTTCTCATCTAAATTGCGAAGCAAATATATTACTTGTTCAATATGTACT
>JABUQX010118357.1:7500-20914 GCA_015478945.1 Trachelipus rathkii
TGCGCAAAAGCATTTCGCCTAACTTCCGCCTAACTGATAGTATCTTAGTCGTTTTCGGTGATGCCTTTCGTCCCCATTTGCACTAGACATCTTTTTGCAATGTGCGTGTTTCTTCATTACTACTGGACTGGAAGAAATTTTCCAGTAACTGTTACGATTTAATTTTGTAGTTGATGTTGGCCCGTGATTTCGGCTATTTCCTTTAATGGGTGGCGATTTAATAGACTATTCGGATTGAAGTTTGTCAACCGAAACACAAGGTGACGATTTGAACCTGATTCTAATATTGTCTTACAAAAAAGCTTACCTTATAACGGGGATCTAAGTAAGTTGCAATAGTATGAAGGTCATTAATTTCCACAGAACTAAAGCTTATTTTTAGCTCTAGTTTTATGACATCATTCATTCTTTTTAAACCGTCATCATTTTCATTTGAAGATGGTTCAAAATTCTTCCTTAGCGCGAGATTTGTTTTGGCACACAATGTGGAGACAGAAGCTGTAGAGGCGCCGATTTTTTTGGCATCAATAATTTCATGTGACTCTGTTGACTCCAATTGATTATGAATCCTTCCTGACAGAGATCATGAGTCATCAATACGATATTTGAGTTTATCCCAAACCCTCTCATTAAATTTTGCAGAGATCTATCTGGAAGTATTTTTTATTATAAAAATTATTTATCAAATAAATATCCGCGCAACATCCGCAGGGAAAGCGCTGATGCGGGAGGCGGATCTTAATAATGTGCGTGATGCCCACTGATGAATGCGGGATGCGGGAGGTTACCTGCATCGGTTTAAGAGGATGATATATATGAGGCAGAAGTTAAGTTACAGCAGCAGTTAGTATAGCAGTATGAGCAGAGCAGTATATATATATATATATATATATATATATATATATATATATAGTATATATTATTTATATATATATATATATATATATATATATATATATTGTAGAGTTTCACTTCTACGATAAGTAAAAGAACGATGTTGTTATTATTTCAGCATTAACTTTTAGACTGTCTCCAGTTTTCTTCAACGTCTTTCGTGATTGAAAGTAATTCATCAGTAATTTATCAACTCTTACATATTTGTAGAATTCCTGTAAAGGTCTGTAAAGGAATTTTTGAAATGAATAGTTGATTTTTTTTACAAGTTATATGCATATTAATGGATACGATTTACGTGAGTATTACTTTTATTTTATAGGATAGACGTCTTACACTTTAAATCTTATCCTCAAGATAGTCAGCCTGTCAGATCTTTGTCGTCGTGAGATACGACCATCTTTATTCCCAATTTGCATTGTCTTGAGATAAACCACCGTTAACATTTTTTTATCTTCTTTTCTACACATATGTAATAAATACAGTTTTTTGAGTAAAGTAACTAATGTTAGGTTATGTGTTTTTATTTTTAGGATTAGGATGTGGGACCAATGATTTTTTTTGCATTGCTGCTTTAAACAAGACACTGAATCCTTTTGCACGAATTTCTTTTGTTAGAAATTTTTACTATTACTTTTCGACCAGAGTAGTGATTTACTCTTGAACCAGGGGCACAATACCCCTTTTCGAACGCTTATCTTTAACTTTGGGCACAGCACCCATTTGCATTAGTGGCTTTTGTATTGAAGTGCAACGCTAATTTTTATTTTCTGAATTTTCTCTTCTTTATGCAACACCTCACAATGTCTAATGTACCTGAAATAAGTACATAAATCATTATTGTAATAAATTACTTTGTATGGTAAATTGAAAGAAGGAAAGCTAAAATTAAATCTTGACGTGCAAATAGATTATGTATACACACTGTTTTTTTTGTGTTTGTGAAGAACTTTAATTTGGTGAACTGAAATTTATCTTTCTGATTTGAATAATTAAATAAATAAAAACAATAGTGAGTGATCCCGTTAAAACATTAAGATAATAAACAAAATAAATGTATGGGAATAATTAATTAGTATACTCTATGAACTTAAATTATACCTACATTTCATAATCTTATCTAAGTATCGGCAGTGATCACTAATTAATTTATTTGATTTAAAATAATTATGACATTGTTTGTTTATAATATTTAATTAGGTTTAAGGATTTATTTCTTGTGTATTTTTTTTGCCTGAATAATAACTGTATCAATATTCGATTACAGTATTGGTATCGGCTATAAAAATCCACCCAAAAGCATATTTTGCTTAGCTTCATTAAAAATCCACCCAAAAGCATATTTTGCTTAGCTTCATTAAAAATCCACCCAAAAGCATAGTTTGCTTAGCTTCATTAAAAATCCACCCAACAGCATATGTTGCTTGGCTTCATTAACAATCCACCCAAAAAGCATACCTTGCTTTACTAGTAAAGTTGTATGTGGTAAAGGATTGTCTGTGTCCTTTCCCCATATGGCAGACTGATATATATATATATATATATATATAGAACAAAAAGAGTATATATATATATATATATATATATATATATATATATATATATATATATATATATATATATATATATATATATATATATATATATATATATATATATATATATATATATATATATATATATATATATATATATATATATATATTTTTACACTTCATCCTTATGTATTATAAGGATGGCTAATAAACTCTAATTGTATAATTATCAAAAATTATATAAACTATTATGTGTAAATATATTAATAATTAAAAACGAAAAAGCACACTCTCTTACCTGTATTTCCTGTCTATATTTTTTTGCTTGTTTGCAAGGCTAAATAAAAAGTTAAAAGGTCTTATAAAATTAAAGGTAAATATCAAATACTTCCCTCTGATATTTTTGCTACTGGCACATTTTTATTCTTGTTATTAATTCTGCTGTGTTTTTTTTTTTTCATGTTTGCTTGTCTCAATGTTGGAGTTGGAACCTTCGCTTCTGTTAAAGAAATTCTTACCTGCCTTTTAATCATTCTTTGCCTGACGTTTTTTTTGCATGATACTCAAGTGCGGAGAGATTAACTTTGAGAATAGAGGAAGATTGTTTGGAGAAGGAACGGTAGGTTGTCATAGCAACTTTATTTTATGTTTGTGTGGCATTATCTTAATTTAATAATTTATTTTCCATTGCATTTGCTTGAACCTAGCCCTAAACATATACACAATAATTTTTCCCTTGGAAGCTGCATCCTTATTTACATACCCAACAAACTCCCACACTAAATTGGTAGCAGAGCGTAGTTGCTTTGACTACCTTGCTACCTTTTCCTTACTTTTTCTTTGACTTTCTTGGTTTTCTATCTTTTTCGAAATTTTATCAGGTTCTAACTCCAGGTGCTACTACGTTTGGTTTCCGGTTCCTATATCGTCGGTTCATCCTTTCATTGTCGTACGTCTCCTTTACTGTCTAGTATACATTTTTTTTACAATTCTCTTAAATTCTTACACACATACCACTAAAATAATACAACATGGCACAAAACGTGGGTATTAATGAGAATGGAGAAGTTAATGAACTGGGAGAGATTGATGTGGAAGGATTGAATTTGAATGGGGAGGAGCTTTCGGATGAGATAAAGCAGATATTAGCGGCAGAATTGGAACAAAAGAACTTGCAACAAAAGTCGGTAAGACCGACACCTACCACCCTTGCAACGACTATTCCTACGGTTACACCGTCTACAAGAAACAACCCTTTAGGTGGTGAAATCACCAGACAACAACTAACTCAACAAATGGCTGAAGGACAAAGGTTGATGGAAAGAATGGCGGGATTGCCACCTCCACAATGGAATTTTCCACCTATGTCAACACTTCAACAGGGATCACAAGAGAGTCAATCTGTCCCCTTTACACCAAATGAGAATGCAGCATCGTCATTGGCAAATCAAACACAACCTGATATAACAGATCGAGACTGGTTGAAGGCGATTTACCTTCAAAATCAACAAATGATAATGGCTCTTTCTCTAAAGTAGTCCTGCTATTGGAGGGATTTATACCCCATCAATCAACTAAAATGATTCCTATAGGGAAATATTCATTAGAGAATGGGGAACCTTTTCCCCAGTTCTTACAACGTTTTGAAGAATATGCGAGAATAACATATCCACGATCAACATCAGATGGTTGGAGGACACATCTGGGTTTGTATTTGGAGGGGGATATGAAAAAGGTATATGATGTACTAATGAAGAATAATGCAGGGTATACTGTTATAAGAACACAGCTTATTGAATGGTTTTCTGACTATTTACGGAAAAAGGTTAAAACCCATCTTAATAACTTTAATGAAGCGAAAATTCTTTCCCATGAAACGATACCCTTGTATGCTCTAAGGTTGCAGGGTTTAGCCGAGATGGGATTCCCGGGTTCAGATGTGAAAAATATGAAAATGGTGCGCGAAAAACTAATAAATAGTACGCCATTGCAAGTACAACAACTTATACAAGCATCCATTACTGTATGTGAAATTGCTTTGGCGGGAGTTCCAATGAGTTGGGATGCATTAGTCAAAATAATCTCGCAACACTACAATAACTACCAAAACAACGACTCCACAAAACAAAACAATGACTCCACAAATACCATCACAGGAAGTTATTTCGGAACCATATTCACCTGAGGTGATTGATATTTCAAATGTACAAACACATTCCAATTCACTACAACCCTTACCTATACAAACACAAGAATATTACAGTCAACAACAAAATATCGTACCCCGGGGATATCTAACCTATCCCGGTTATGAACAACAGAATTATCAACCAGTACCTCAACAACAATATGTTGTACCAACATTCGCACAAGTGGTCGCCAAACCACCAATGCCTCCACCGAATATGAATAATAACCCTAGAGGTAGTGTCCTTCTAAACTTACCTCGCCAAAATAGGACTTTCTATCCATCTAATAAAGGTCAGAACTCCCCTAAGAAAGGGCGTATGCCACAACAACAGAATAATCGTCAACAACAACAACAAAATCAACCCTCTCAACAATCAACATCACAACTACAACAACCTACTTCATCTTCATCAACACAACAACCATGGTGGGCTGGGAATGACATTTCCTGTAAATATTGTAAGACACCAGGACACCATGTTAAAGATTGCCCATCGAGGCCTTATTGCCAATTTTGCGGTAAGAGGGGGCACGTCTATGAAGAGTGTTATGCCGAAAAGAATCAATGTATACGTTGTAAAGAACATGGACATATAGTGCAAAATTGTCCACAAATGACCGAAAAACAAGTTAGATGTGATTCTACATTGCGCTGTCCTTATTGTCAAGGAAGTCACTTGGGCATGAACTGTCCACAGAGATCCCCTAAACGTTCAAAAAACTAACTCACTCTGTGGGAAATGACCCACCCACAGAGCCAGAAGAACAACCTAAACCACAGCGTCAGAAAAAGCGTGGAACGTCAACTGAAGGGTCACAGTTGCCACCACCTCAGCCTTCTATGTTTGACGAAACCGAAAATTCAACTGTGGAACCTATAGCGGAATTACTAGAAGTTGAGGTCACCGAATATCCAACAGAGATGTTCAATCCTTTTAAATCTTCCCCTGAAACAGTAATTGAGGAGCTCGATTCTCAAGTAATAGAAAACTCATTAATCAAACATGATTCTACTTCCCTTAAGGGATCAGTCAATCCTGACAATCTTTCACTTACTAATTTACTCCAACAGGAGTCTACATTAACTACGCCTATATTGAAAGGCCCTTGTCTTCATCTTAAAAACTTATCAACATCTTCACCTGCTACTCTAGTTATAGGGGTCATAATAGATGATTCCCAACAAACACAGCTAATAGACGCTCTTGTAGATACAGGGGCTTCCGTTAGTATTATAACACATAGAACTTATAAACTATTAGATCCTAATAAATATCCTATACAGCCTACTGAATATGTTAGTATTCGTGGCATCGGTGATGTCATTTTCGATGTTTTGGGGGCTGTCACATTATCATTACATCTTTCTAACAATTACGTAACACAATCTAGGGACTTTGTGATAGTTCCGGATGAGGTGGTATGTTACGGAGTAGTAATTGGATATGATCTCTTACAATCGGAAAATATTTTGCCAGACTTGGCCAATAAAGAACTAATAACTAGACATGATAATGTCTTGACCATTATTGCAAAAGATATAAGAACAGCAGAGGGACAAGAACATGCTGCTAAATTAGATCAAGATGTATCAATTCCACCTAATAAAGGGGTTAACGTAGCTATAAAGCCGGAAGAAATATTGAGAAATAAAGACTTAACTGGCGAAACACTACTATTATTTACTCCAAATGATAAAAATCACTTTGTGATGGACCATGCGGTCATATCTTATAAATTTAACACTCCAGTAGTGCTACCTTGTTATAATAATTCAAGTAATATAATTAAACTTAAAATAGGTTACCCACTTGGGTCCTTTTCCGTACTTACTATTAAACCTATTAAATCAGTTCCTGTAAACATGGTCGAAATCACCCAAAAACCTCAAGATACATACCAGGAATGGACATCTGACAATCTCGAAAAGGCTTTTCAGCTTGATTCAACAGACTTAACTCGGGAGCAAAAAGATCAACTAATACAACTCTTACTTCAATATCCAACTGCTTTAAGCCTCGGAGATACGGATGTAGGGTGCACCTCTGTTCTTAAACACTCAATCGAAACTTATATAGATAATCCAATATGCGAACCTGTTAGAAGACTTCAAGGTCCTATTTTATATGAAGTGGAAGAAGTGTGCAGAAAACTCGAAGCTGAAGGCATCATCAGGCAATCTTTCTCTCCATACTCAGCACCGGTGGTACCCATCAGAAAACCCGATGGGGCTATGCGGCTATGTATAGATTACCGAAAACTAAATTCTGTCACAAAGGGAGATTCCTTTCCCATTCCTAATCTGACAGATACCCTCTTTAGCCTTCAAGGCAAGCAATATTTTTCGACTATCGACCTTATAAAGGGGTACTATCAGGTTGAAATGGCGGAGGATAGCATCGAGAAGACTGCTTTCTCAACCCCATTATCCCATTGGGAATTTCTCAGAATGCCCTTTGGCGTGAAAAACGGACCAGCCACGTTCCAGAGAGCCATGCACTTGATACTAAGTCACCTGTCATGGGAAGAAGTCAGGGTTTATCTGGACGATGTGCTTATCATCACTGAAACTTTTGCAGAGCATTTGGCAGTATTAGAAAAGGTTCTCATTGCATTCAAAGACAACGGCTTCAAGCTAAAACCTTCAAAAACGTATTTACTAAAACGAGAGGTAAACTTCCTGGGACATGTAATTTCAAGTAAGGGTATGATTCCCTTGGAAAAGAATCTCAAAGGAATTCAAGACTGTAAAGCACCAACAACCGTTAGAAAAGTTCGACAATTTATGGGACTGGTTAATTTTTATCGCCGGCATATACCGAACTGTTCAGTGATTGCAAAACCCCTGTTTGACCTACTAAAATGTAAATCAACAATCCTTTGGACGGACGAATGTCAACAAGCTTTTGACAAAATAAAACAACTCTTAACTAAACCACCCTTATTAACCTATCCGGATCATACAGAAAAAGCACAACCCTTATTACTGTATACAGATGCATCGGGAATCGGTGCAGGAGCCTGTCTCAGTCAGGTTCAGGACAACGTAGAAAAACCTATAGCATACATCTCAACAGTATTTTCAAAGGCTCAAAGGGGGTATAGCACTACTGAAAGGGAGGTTGCTGCTATTCGTTGGGCCGTCAGGTCATTAAAACCGTTCTTATACAAGATTAAAGTCATCATATACACTGATCATAAACCTATCCTTTTTCTCCAAAATATGCCACTTATAAACCACAGAGTCGCCCGAACTCTGGAGGAATTAAACGATCTCGATTACGAGCTTCACTATTTACCGGGCAAACAAAATATTGTAGCTGACTTTTTGTCTCGTAATTCTTACGAAATAAAGTCTGAACCGATTGATAAAAGTTATATCCCAGAAATCCCAGATGGATTTATAGAACATTATATACCTGGAGGAGGGGATTCCCTGTTTCAATGTTTTTCACACTATCTATATAATAACATTAAACAACATATAACGTTACGAGAAAAAATAGTACAAGAATTAATAGATCATCGAAAAGACTATCATTTGCCAACTGGCAAGGGTGAAAAACAAACCCTTCAACAATTAAAATTGTCAAAATATCCAGGCCAATTGCCATTTACACATAGCATTCAAGCTTTTGCAACCATGTATAAAGTAAAAGTGCTGGTGTATAGTTCCAAAGAACACCCTCTTCAATTCGGGATATCTACATCTGATACAGATGAGAAAACCTGTTACTTGTTTTGCAGAGGAGGAATACACTTTAATCTTTTAATACCCGAGAACTCAGATGAGTTACCAACATCAATTACTACAGCAATAATTGCATATCCACAATTACAACCTGATACTAAACCTCTCCCGGTAACAATTCATACTTTAGAACCAGACATTCAGATGGAAGAGGATTTATCAGAATTAAATCTTCACCTTCTTTACGATTCAATTACCTCTGGTGGGGAGGAGATGACTTTAGACAAATCGCCTAACGCTATTATATCTTTACATAATTTTTCTTTGGTATTGAATTCACAAGATTCAGTGGAAGTCATTATGTCTCACATAACTGAATGTCAGCAAGTTGATCCTTTATTGAGAAGGTTGATGAGAGTTTTGAGAAACAATCAACCTTTCAGGGGACCCTTAAAATTATTCAGTCGGTCACGAAACTTCCTATTTGTTCAAGATGACCATATAATCCACTGCAATCGCAATAATCATTATCACTATGTGGTATCGTTCAGTTTTGCCGTACAGGTGGCTGTAATAAATCATTTTGAATTTGTTCATATAGGGCAGAATAAATTATATGCTCTTATAGAAAATATAATATGGCATCCAAAGTTGCGAATGATCTGCCAGGATGTCACTAAATCTTGTCACACTTGTCAACTCGCAAAAATTTCTAATGTTTTTTGGGCACCACCTAAGATTAAGATCAATACTCATCATCCATTTGAACTAACAGCAGTTGATCTTTTACAATTACCTAAATCCAGCAAAGGAAACAACTATGTATTGGTTTTTATAGACCACTATAGTAAATGGGTGGCTGCAGTGCCCATTAAAACTAAGCATACTGCAATAGTAACAACAGCTTTGGAAAATATCATACCGTACTTACCAGTAATTCCATCAAGGCTAATGTCGGATAATGCCAGGGAATTTAGAGGCCCTCTCTTTGAAAATTTGCTCCGTTCCTTAGGCATTTATCATGTTTATACAACACCGTACAACCCTTCATCTAATGGTATAGTAGAAAGAATGAACCGAACTTTGATACAGTATTTACGTGTTTCTTTAAAGGATCCTGGTCATTGGGATATTATATTGCCACAAGTCATATTAAAGTATAATCATCTGAAACATGCAGAAACAGGCAAAACTCCTACGGAAATTCTTTTTAGAGATGCCCATGGAGTCCATCCAAAATTACCATGGACAAAGTTTACCCAGTATTGGGATGAAGGGCATGATAGGTACCAACCTTACTCCCTAGGTCAATTGGTAGCTCTTAAAGTTCAATTACCAGGAGATCTCACTTTGAACAAATTTAAAGAAAGGTATCAAGAACCACTAACAATAATTAAAGTAACTTAAATGACGTAACTTATATTGTTGAGGCTTTAGACACCAAACGACAATATAGAGTTCATCACCGACAATTGAAACAATGGAATTCACCACCAAAATATTTAGCACGAACTCCAATCTTCATCGAACTTCTAACACGACCCTTAACTCCTGCTTTAGAACCACTGGAGGAGATTGAGGAGGAGCTGAACGAAACAACACCTGATGTGACACCTGTTTATGAAATACCGAATTTTGAAAATGAGTCAGACGATGAGGAAGAGTTTTTGGGATTTCCGGATGTTCTACCTCCGGATTTCTCTAATGTAATATATCACCTGAATCAAAGTATCCTGTTAGCGAATTCCTTAAATCCGATTTCGGATTCAGGTGATGTGCGATCAACAACTCCATCCGACAAGGAGCATTTGATAGAGAACGACCAGTTGAGCGATATCTCATCATATCATTTGGGGAGTTTGTTTCTAACACCGGAACAGATGTCGGTGATACCTCTTTTAATTAATAACTCACCTGTATTGCATATTTCACCTCCGGATATAATGGAAACTCCTACTTACATTTCTTACACTCCTATTACTGTAACTCAAGATAGAGAACAGTTGGCAGTGCCTCAAAGACAGGCTAGAAGGTTATCCATGGAGGATTTATCGTCTAGAGCCAGTTTTACGGGCTCTCCACAAGCACAGAATCTTTACGACGACATTGCTCCTTTGGAATCCTTAGGAAAAACATCCACACCTACAATAGGTATACCTAAACTGGAACTTTCCACACTATCAGATACTACATCTACTCAACTAGAGATCCCAGAGATTCCATCGGGACATACTGCATTAATCATCAAAGAATTTCTAGAATTGGACAAGTCTCCAATTAAAACACCACCCTCAATTCAAACAACTTTTGGAAAAAGGAAAACAGTGCGATGGGCACCAACCTTATCTACAAGGGTGTGCGAGGAGGAGAGACTAGATGGATCAAAGAAGTCCACAGGGTCTATAGCCTCTCGTACACGCCAGAGATCTTCCCTAGAAGAAAACACACATCCCTGGGTACAACCCCGTGTCTTGGAAAGAAGACGAAGGAGGCATACAGTTACAGAAGAAAACTTGGAAGAAGAAACAGCAGATGAAGAAGGACCTGAAGAAGAGGCATAAATTAAATACTAAAAATCAGGGATTTGTGACATCCAATTGTTTTTTAATAATTGTACTTTTGTTTAACCCCTTCTCAGCGGCAGTGTCTTTCATAGAGCTTACAAATTTTAAAATCGCCTAGAAAAAGGACGTGCCGCTTGTTTTCATTCATTATAAAAATAGGACATCCGCTTTTTTTCCTTGCTCACCTCCGTCCTTTTTATAGGCGCTCCCGCATTCTAGCATTTCGGAGTAAACCTTATTTTAGGTTTTCCGCTTGTTACTAAACACGTATTTCGTTTTCTACTAAAAATATAATGTATGCAAGAATATTTGGCCTTTTTGCAATAAATTAAATGACATCGCTGGTCTGATTAAATATATATATATATATATATTAAATTACAGGAGTGTTTTCTTACCATCATTTTTTTTGTATATACAGTGGCAGTTTTGAATGCATATTTCAACAATTCTAAAAAAAAACTTTTTGTAATATTTTTTTAGTCCTTTTCGTGTCATGGAAGCTGCAGATGTAATCTGATCCATTAAATCTACACCAGCCATATGATCTTTTTTATACTTCATGCATACAGTAGGTTTAAGACATTCTTTACCAGCTACAGTAACACGCTCCATAGAGCTATCATAGAGTGTGCTTAGCATGTTAACGTATTTTTTATCCCTCCATTTAAGATGCATGATTTTTCCAAAGAATTGCTCATATTTTTCTCCTTTTTTGAGCTTCTTACTGCACACCAGTGGTGACAATCCTTTTCTGTTAAATCGAACAGTGCCAACTGCATCAGTTGCTCTTGAAGTCAAAATTTTGAATAATTCGGGGGATCCATAAAAATTGTCCATTCCTATACAATATCCTTTATCGATGAGAGGTTCACATAAATGAAGAACAATCTTAGAAGACTTTGTCAGGTCAGTCGGAAGGCCTGGAATACCACATGGATACTGAGTCTCCTTTCCTGTATATACCGCAATATTCCACACATATCCAGATTTAGCTTCGGCAAGTATAAAGCTCTCCATACCAAATCGAGCCCGTTTTAAGGGAATATATCTCTTCCATCGTAGTCTTCCTTTCCATAGAAGGAGAGATTCGTCAATTGATATATTTTGTTCAGGGATGTAATTTGTTTTAAATTTACTCACAAAGAGTTCCAGAATTTTCCTAAACTTATACTGTGGATCATTTGAGCTTTCTTCAGATGAAAAATGTAAATATTTGAGAATTAACTTAAACCTATCTCCAGCAATTATTGTTCCAAAAATAGGAGTATGCAAAAGAGGATTTGTTGAATGGTAAAAATCTATATTAGGTTTCTGTATGATTCCTTGAAGAATAACTAGAGCAATAAACACCCTTATCTCCTCAGAAGGTCACGACTTTTCCTTCTTATTTTTCCTTACCTACGCTTTTCTTCGATTACCTTTTCAGCATATTTGTTTGTCTCTTCAACTATAGTACAAATAATGTCCCCTTCAAAGAACGATTCAAAAATCATTATAGGACTTTTTGGTTCTTCTAATTGAATTTTGACACCAGAATTAGAAGTAAAAGGATAAGGACTTCTGTCCACCAGAGCAGAATCAGACCACTGGAAATCAACTTCGTCATCTTCGCTATCAGATATCAATGGTATAGAATCATTATCATTATCAAAGTTGTCATCATCACTAGGATCACTTTCACTATCCGACTTTTCAGATTCATCACACTCAATATCACTAAGAAATTCATCGTCAAGATCTAACTCACGAATGGCCTTTGATAATTGCCTTGCAGTTAAGGGCCTATTATTATTTGCCGTTTATCAAAAGAGTACATATAATGAAAGCGCTAAAAGATAAGAGAGAGACAATATATATATATTATATTATATATATACGTATAGTATAATATATATAATTATATATTATATATATTATATATATATATATATATACTTATATATATATATATTAATATAATTTATTTATTTATGTATATATTACCTACCTACATTCTTCAGAGAGAAAGAGAAAGGACTAATTTTTAGCACACACACAAATGATTTTTCCCCAGTTGCATAATTTTAAAGTTGCCAAGCATGATTTTCCTCATAAATTCTTCATTAATTTGTAAAGAGACTCAAAATTAACCTTTCCGCTTATTCGTAACATAAAAATTGAAGAAGAACCTAGAAAATCCTCCACCGCTAAATTTGTGAAAAATTCGGAGAGCCTATTTTTCGGACAACCGCTTAGAAAGGGTTAATAAATAAATTTTTTTATGTTGTTTCTTTATTTTTTTTGTAAGGTAAAATATGAATAAAATCATTCCTATTTGTTGAGATTTTTTAACACTGAAAAACTGAAATAACAGAAGAATATCGGTGATCATCTTTTCATTCCATCGGTGTGTTCTGGTAGGAGGATCAATCTGGAAGAGAAACTGAAGCATGTAAGAATGGAATTTGGTTTTCTAATTCTTTATAAGTGTTTTCAATTCTTTATTAAGTGTTTTTTGTTTTCGTCGTCGTCAGGTTACTATAGAGGATGAGGACACT
>JABUQX010118358.1:0-12690 GCA_015478945.1 Trachelipus rathkii
ACTTCATCAGTTTTTAAGACTAGAAAATACATCTGATAGAGGTATTATAAGATATTTTATGGTGCTCGGCTAAGATCGGATTCTTCCAAGAGGGTGATACCACTACTTACAAACCTGAATAACCACCGATAAGTCTTTATTTGTGGTTACCGACACACTTTGAGAAAGGGAAACACCTGGGATGAATATAGGTGAGATCAATTCTATATTAAAAGCTGACCGAGTTATGGAAAACAGCTTTTATTCCTATAGTATCGCAAAATCGGATTATGAAATTATTTTGAGACTATTACTGAGATTACAGAAATTAATTTTAAAATTACATGTAAATTATCTTAGTATATGACAGGATACATAATCAAAATTTATATGTATATTCCAAGAAAATGCAAAAATAAGTGATCAGATATTTGTATGATGCATTGGGTGAAAAAATTTTAAATATAAATGCGATCCTGTAATTGAAACACATATCCTAAAGAAGTGCAATTTTTTCTTATTGAACTGAGAGATGAGTTTTGTTGATATTGTGGCTACCAGGAAAAAGAGGAAAGGAAATGTTTTAGGAAATATTAGGTATCAAAGAAACTGATCAACAAATAAATTAAGTGAAGATAGTTTGGGAAATATAAGAAGATGGAGCTTGAGAAGTATCTACACTGGCTATTGAAAAATTGCAGAGATGTGGATGTTCACATACTGCAATTTTTAACAGGCTCTTTTCGGAATTTTTTACAATTGCATGTAGAAAAATCTTTGCATTTAGCACGGCTGGCATATCAGATCACATTTCATATTTTGCATTTTCTTGAAAATAAATTCTACAATTTTTAACCTCCACTTTAACTTCCAATTATATTTATCTCCCTATTTACATGGATTTAAAAAGCATTTCTGGAGTCTAGCCACTAAATAAAAGTCTCTGGAGGAGAGGTATATTTCATACTCCTGATTATGATCATACTATAGGGAAATAATAAGTATCTTCTTCCATAACTCGGTCAGCTTAATATCAAGGATCTTCGGAGGCGGTATTTACAATAAAGATTTCCAAGATTGTTTTACAAAAAGGCGATGTCATGCTTCATAGTAGGTAAAACACTGTCTTTAGCCGTCTTGGGGCACCAAAATATTACTTTTTGTTTCTACTTGTTTTTCTTACTTTTAATAGACAGGCGAGATAAAAGAACGTTTATTTTATTGTTAGAGCAGATAATACGACTTGAAAAACGAATGGTTTTATGAGAATTATACATAATCAAATCAATATTATTTAAGGAGACGCATTGGCATGACCCTGCCATCCTATCCAGAATACGAGCACTATCTAAAAGCTACGACTCACAGGGATAGATATCGTTAGCACAAAGGTTGAGAAGAATGAACAAGCTGTTTGAATTCTCTAATTTTCAGTTTAGTACAAGAAAAGCAGCAGTAAATCACAGTGTAGGATTTAGTAGGGGAAGTTTATAAGTTTACTTCGAGTATAGGCCTAAGATCTAATCACTGAAATAGTTAAAGATTATAATCGGAACATTAGTAAGCAATCAAGACAAAGATTTTACCTAAATATTGACCAATTTTTGTGGTTAAATGTATGCACTAAAACGTACATTTTTACACGTCTGATAAGAAACAATCACCAATAAATATTAGTACCCCCAGTGGCGACTATAATTCCTGTCACGGTATTTGAAAATTGTTATGCATATTTTCATAAAACCATTACAATCAAACCTAGGGCGGAACCGGTAATAATGGGGTAGCTAAGAGATATTATAAGTGTTTAGCAAATTAAAGAGTGCCATATGACGTGGCACTTGCAGACGTTTAGAAAAAATATTATACACTTTTCGTTCAGAGTTTACTGAAGTTGTACGTTGTCGCTCTCATGAATAAAACGCCATATATAGGAGCGAGTATTGGATTGACACACACGTCATCTTCAAAACTCTCATATTCCTTCTGGAGGTTTTTTTTTACTTAGTCTTTTTTAACTTAGTGTCTACTTTTCTTTCAAATCGATTCAATATTTCTCGTTGTTGATAGTGCGATTTTCTTTTTTCCTTCCATGATCAATGGAATATGTCTTATTTTCCTACGGAGGCGGTGTGGTCGGATTTAACTGATCTTTTCACAGGATACTCATCTATAAGATTCTATCCATGATAAATTACTTGCGGTCGTATTGTGATGCTCCAATCGGGCGACATACAATAAATAAAGACACCATACATACGAGAGATAAAATTCGTCCCTATGTGTATGCTGTCGAAATTTAATTCGCTGAATTTCCTTTATACGCTGGAATCAGATAGAAGAGTTGCCTCAAATGTTCGCGGTAGGGGGACGCGGTACTCCATAGACTTTTTGCTTGTTAGGTAGAAAGGAACAGGTTAGAGAAGACATCCAGAAGGCAGCTCAGTCGTAACCGGATATGATGTTATACCTTCTCTAGAGGATTAGTCAAGTTCACCGTCTTCACACTTACCTAGAGGCTCGTATTGAAGCAAATGGTAGTCCCATTCAGTCTCTCTCTAACAGAGAATATGAAAAACACTCAAGTCGTTTGAGATATAACATCATCGTAAAAAAAACGTGTCCTATTGCAAGAACTCGAGCATCACGAGAGGATTAGCGCGGGGTAGCCTCGAAGAAGCCTAGAGAAAGTTTCTAACATGTATAAAGACTTGTCGAAAATGTATTTCCATCCTTCCATCAGCTGATCATCGAACTGGAATGCCAAAGGGTCTCGTCGCCGTGTATCGGAGTACTGATCATTCTCGGAGGAAGCTCTGATTTTCACCGGCATAATATGAAGAAGTTGGCAGATTGGGTACTATCAATAGCCCAATCAACATTACTTATAAACTGCTTGCATGTACTCTTAAGGCGGCAGCATTAGATATGCGTAGGGTGACATCTACACATTTAGGTAGTAAAATAAAATATATAGTCATATTTCCTCATTATTATATTCATTACTATATATATACAGTTAATAGTACGTTGCTAGATTCACATATAAACAAAAATACAATGGAATAGAAATAATATATTTAGGTCACGATATAACTTTTATGGGTGAATATATATGGATATTTCAATATAACTAATATGGTCACCTCCCATTGAAAATACATCGCATAATAATTGTTTTATTCGAAGGAGAGAAGGTGTGGCATATATTCTTATTGATTAGAAGCATATACTAATGTAGATTGACTATTATCGCATTACCTAATATGAGGGTTTCAGTACTCAAAAACTAATAAGAAACATATATACAAGTTCAGTAGTAAATAACATAGCACTGACACACGAAAAAAGTTCTCCGAATATATTGCTCTATATTAATAGAGAAATGTCAATAAAGAATGAAAAAACATCATATATGCGGAAATATATAACCGAAGACTTAACAACTACAACGTGGTAACAATTAAATAATATTTAGCATAGTAATGCATAAGATATCCATCTAATGTGTCTAGTTTCATGTTTCTAGTTTATCTAGTTTCTAATTTATTTACAATGTTCATAATATTGTTCGAGTTTACTCATATTTCATATTATGTAATTATCTCATTATTATTATTATCTATTATTATTTATCTCTATTATATTCAATTATATATGTATATATATATAATATGAGTAGTTTTCTTATTATTGTTATTACTTATTATAGTATTCGTCATAATTGATATTAATTATGGGAGAGTTTCATGGATAAATTTTTTTACTTAGCTTTGTAGTCTATATATCTATATACTCATTATTATTATTTTAATGAATTATAATACAATTTCTGAGTCTAATTAATCTAGAGTCTTGTTAGTATTATCTGTCTCTTATTATCATTAGTAATGAAAGGTTAAGTTTTAGATACTTTTTAAGATATTTTTAAATCGCGTTTGTTGAGAAAATATAATACGTATACAAAGTACTAACACCGAGCAGAGACCTCTTAAATAATCAAAAATAAACAGATAGTCTAGGTGAATAATCTTGTTATACATTTATTAGAAAGCAGTAAAGTGAATTCTACGTAGAGACTTGATATCACATTGTGATTCATTGTAATCAACTTCAACATCAAGGATATCAGATTTAATAGATCCCGTATGGAGAATTATTAATATAGCATTACTGTATTTGAATTATATGGATAGTTTAAGAACCAGTTTAAGCTGACTTACCAAAAGATAGAACATGAGGAATGTACTAGTGAATATTCTTGATTATACAACAATATATAATCCTATATATCAGTTGAGTCCGAGCAATCCATATCCAATCAATGCGCTCTATATAAATAGTTTGATAGCACTCTGTGTACCTCGTATATTCTATGTAGAACTTTTGCTCATTGCATTTGATTAGAGGTTTGCTTGAAACAAAAAACAAATAATGAAGGCTGCCCTACAGAAACAAAGGTTCCAGATCAGAAAACGATTAAATACAACCCAAATCATATTCCATATATAAAACACAATATGCAATGATGGCAGTCTCATCAAATACACTAAAACAATATTATCACACAACAATTCTAAAATCACATTTTCTAGACAAAGATCTACATGAAGTGGTATGATAACGAAGAGCTATATGAAAAGTCCAGGAGAAATAGCGTAAGGAGTGAGCATAAAGTTGTACACACATGATCGCAGATGATGGGTGTGCGAGGTGCTTAATTGATAGAATATTAACGCAAACTGGAACCAGAGATTAAAAAAAGTCATGAATAACATATAAGAGAGACCAGCTTCCAAAGTTAATTATATGGCATGAAAACAGTTAACATTGGAAATTTACATGCCGGATCGAGAAAACAGCAAGCGAAAACAAAATACGTACTACATCGAGCAATAGGGAACATATAATTATAATAAAACAGCTATAATATATATATATATGATTATGTATATATACCTCATGCCTCATTAGAGAGATAGATTCTCCACTTACCGAAAAGTAACGCGCATACTCGGTTTAAATCGGCGTTACCCTTCCTAATGGATAGTGGTGCAAAATATGCGAGAGCGATAATCGAGACATAGTCGAGCGAGAGGTATGGTCCAGCGAAAAGGGTTTACGTCAACGTACGCCAATGCTATAGAGCTTCATTTGCACGTATAGATGGAGGCGCCAACTATGATTGTTTCACCAACTCATGAGGAAGTCTCTAAAAGAGTGGAGGGCTCGCTGATCATGCGCTAAAGAATGCTCAGAAAATTAGGTTGTGGTTTCATCTTCTGCGTGAGCACGTGCTGGCACATCATCATTGCTTATTATTATTATCTATCAAAAATTAGGTCACGGACAGAATGTAACAGTGATGGGGAATCAGCTATTATAGCGAGCATTGATAATAATCAGTGGATATTTGCTGCCACAATAGAAGCACGTGTCCTCCGTGAGCTTTGGTATTTAACAAGACGGCGGCACATTAGACAGTATACAGTAGCGAGAAAACATTAAGGACTATTATAGAAAATTCATATGATAGGTAGAAGCAGTCTGATTTTCATACGTTTTTGGATTCTGTTTAGAAATGGAGATTCCTAGAATCGTGCTGAGAATACATTCTAAATCAATGATAATATATTTTTCTTATATGGAGGGTTACAGTGGAGAGTCTGGTCTTGCAGGGAATATAAGCAGTCATCCATCGGACGCTTTAAGAAGACAACATTGACTCCGTTATACGTCGAACGAACGGTCGTCAACGATTGGACCTTCATAGATTGGATACTATTTAAACGGTAGTTACGCGGCCAACATTTTAAATGAGATATAATCTTAAAAAGTATGTGTATATAATTTTGTCTTTTACGAACATAATTAAACTTCTCATCAAAAGCTTTCATGGCCATTAAGAGTTTTATTTCGCTTTACGTAAAAACAAGAATACTAAATGTAATCACCCTATATATTTATATCATTATATATATATATAATACTATTAATATATATATATTATATATAATATATATATATATTAATATATAATATATAATCTAATATATATATTTATATAATATTATTAATAATAATATACTTATATATATATTATATATATATATATTATAATATATATTATAATACATTAATATATATATATATATATATATATATATATATATATATTATAATTTATATATTATATATTAATTATATTAATATAATATCATATATGGGGCTTAATCATATAAAGCAATAACTCAATATTCCATCGGTACATAACGCAATAAAAGGAACTGCCTAAAAATTATGGAGTCGTACCAAATATTATATGTTTGGATCAAGGACCATAAATACAATTTAGATGACTGCTATTTTTCTCATTTTGTTAATATTCATTATATACTATTAGTATCATTATATGAATAATTAGGAAGTAAGGCTTACCACTTAGATGCTAATATTATCTATACTACTTATATAAGCTTGTAAGACTCAACCGTCCATTTTTCGTGAACTATACTACACTCTCGGAGGGTGATAAGCTCTATTAGCTATAGTTACTTTAATATAGTACAATAAGATAAATGAGAACAATAGTATATTAGTTAAGACAGTGACAGTGCTTACAACAATTTACATAAATAAGTGAACGTTTTTATGTGAGGTACCTAATAAACGTATACACTGATTGTATTTTTAAGATATATAGTATGAGATACTTGATTACTATTACTTCACAAAAATTCTATTACTGCAATTATCCTTTTCCAAATAACTTAAAAATAGAAAAGAATTATATATTCTTATATACATAGTATACATATGTATGATACTAAAATAATTATCCTACAACAATTCTCATAATAAGAAGAAATGATATTTTCTCTCTAATTATTTAAATATAAAAGAAAACTATAACTAGTATATTATTACTGTAAAAATATATCTCTATGAGTGAGAAAATTGTCTATACTTTCCCTTATTAATATAATATCTATGAAATGAGATATTACCATAAAGTAGTTTCTTTCACTGACAGTTATAAAGCGTATTAATTATTATAATAATGCGTCTTTTACATAACGCAAGCAAATATAGATGCCTTTAATATCTTAATTATATAATATCTATCTATAGTATTTTACTACAGGATGAGGAAACGAATACTCAAGATTATATACCAAATATCTTTAGTCTTTGAGAAATAAGATAATTACCAAGTAATCATACATATCAATATTAGGGTGATTTTGTAGTAGTCATATTGAATAATTAGGTATAATTTTATCTTATGAGTATCTCTAACTAATAGAGGTACTTGACACAAAATGATACTCTATAATAGTCTTGTACTTTATAATACCTTATGTAAATATATAGTTGCTGACTAATTAACTGAGAATAGCTCTCACACTCGGAGGTATAATTCTCGAAGGAACGTTAGGAAGTATTTGTACATTATATCTTGAATGGTTAGTGAATATATTAATTTATTAATGTATTTTTTAATTATATATTATCATACATATGTTTATTTATTCTACTAATATTATTATAAATTCTCTTATTATTTGATAATTAATCCTATTCATTGCGAGATAAAATCATTACTATTGCATTATAAAGCTAGCGCCTGTATGAAACAATTCCATGTTATTAATAAGTGAGCTTTATTTAGATGATAATAGACTTAGTTCGATGCTATTATATAGTAAAATGATTAATTCAAATGTATTAAGCATTTCGTATTAATGTTACCTATGATTATTTATTAATCTAATATTTATGTAATATTAAACTATTAGTAATTAAGTGACTGTGATATTTTTATTCTCAGTATAGTGAGCCATCACAATCAACAGTCAAACATTACATATTAATAATCCATATTTATAAAATCAGCTGAATGAATTGAATCATGTCCTAATCTTCATGTGTCTTTGTTTGTGAAAAACTGTTCTTGGGAACAAGAAGGCAGACAAATTAATATATTAATAGTAATATGATATGCTGTTAATATAAAGGAGTTATTATTTATTATTCTTATTATTATTATTATTAAGTTATCATTACGAATTAATATTCCGCGGTTAGTAGACATTTATCTGAAAGCCGTTCTCTGATGACAGATTTATTCCACTCCTGTAGTGGAATCACCTATATTTGAGGAAGTATAAAAAGAGACGCAATTAATCATACACCCATTGTGTGCAGCATATTTTGCATTAATTAGTTGATAGAGAGTGAAATTAGACGTAATATGTTTAATTTATTTTTCAGGTCTACAGATTTTCAGTCATATATAAGAAATTATTAATTCTATGTTCACGCAGATTTCTAAACTATAGTCGCAATATTAAATGTTGTGAGTTCAAAAGAGGTTCCGTATCTTTGCATGAATGCATCATGTACGAATATCTGTTGCTGTATAACAGCTCCAATATTGAGCTTTTTAATTGGTAATATCGCATCGTTGTGACTGATATGGATTTGTCATCTTAGCAATGACTACTCTTGTAACAGAATAGTACTTGCTGTTGGAGCTTGGTCAACTTATGCTGTGTCTGGAGAGCTTAGATACGAATGCTACAGGTCGTTCCACTATCGCATAATCATAGGTAAATTCGTGAAATCAGCAAATCTTTTCATGATAGTCCTTCTCCATCTTTTCAGCGAGCCGATAAGTCTTTAACTTATGAAATTAGTGGTTATATCATAAATTCTTATACACCTAGTTTTATAGTCACGTATTCATGACTATCTGAGTGTTATATTTTTCTATAGCCTTGGATATGACATGCTCGTATAATTCCATTCAGTATATTAATATTTGCCAAATTATGCTATAACATACAGCTTTTAATACTAGGCAAAAGTTTATTAAACAAATATAAAAAGATGCAAGAGATGTAGAAGAGAGTACAACATGAGAGAGATGTAAAATAGTACGCATGCGGAGTGAAGCGAGAGAGTACGAAAGAGACTTAGAGAAGCTGAGGAAAGGGAGAGGAAGAATGTGCGAGTAGCGAGAGAGATAAGTAGAGAAAGAGAGAGATCAGAGAGAGAAAGAGAGAAGAAGAGAGAGAGAGGTAGAGAGCGAGAGAGAGCAAAAACAAGATATTGCTGAGCGCAGAATAGATGAGAGTACGCAAGGCAAGCTCTATCACAAGATCGAGCTATGTCTAAGGAAAAGGACAAAAGAATAATACAGTGAATCATTAGTTTTCGAATGTTATGTTATTTCGATAAGTGATTGACGCTTACTCATCTGAAAGGGAGTTATATATCGTATTAACTGTAATTTTAAGATGTTAAGAGCGATAGGAAATGAGAGTTTTTAAAAGCATATGTAGCTAATCATGTTATCCTCTGATTCATCTATAAAATTATAGAATAAGTATCTCCAGAAAATAGAAAAACACATTATCAGATTTGGTAAAGATTTTAGTGATATATTTAATAGTATATATATCTGTATAATAACTGTATGATAACCCTTTTATTCATAATTGATATTATTATAAATATTAGATTGATTATCTTATTAAATTATTCACTAGTGATCACTCTATCATAATAATTATAATTAATTTAATTTATTATGATTGTATTTAGTTAAAGTCTCTATAGTTATAATCATTATACTTATATAGATTATCTTAATAAGTTAAAACTCAATCAAAATATCTTGACATAAAGTTCTGTTGTATTTAAATATTCTTTTTCAATATTTAATCACATGATTACATCTAGTGAGTACAATAATACTCATCAAAATGAACTCATATTTAATTATTAAAATAAATTATATTTTGATCAAATTATTTTAAATGGTCAAGATTTATTATTCCATTTATTATTGCTACTAAGCTCGTATCAGCTATACTATAGTAACAAATAATATATTTCCTAATCAAAAGTATAATACAGTAATAATATCATTTATACATTTTAGAGTGCTTCATTTTTCCACCATTTTTAATATACAATAAAGTTAATAAAACTTCAAAAATTCAAAATCATTGTGATTAAGTAAAATAGATCTAATATATAAAAAAGAAACAATTTTTAAGTTATATATTTTTGTACAAAGAAAATTAAATTAAATTATTTAATAAATAAAAAGAAAAAATAGAGAAAATAAATTTAACTGATATTAAAATATAAAATTTAATAATAAATTATATAATTTAAAATTATCATACTCAATAAAAAAAAAATTAAAAATTCTAAAAAAAAAAATAAAAAAAAAAAAAAATAATTAAATTTTAAGTAGCAAGGCATATATGATTATTGAATTGGTTTCTGTGTTTAACTATGGTCGAGTTCAAATGTATGTTAAACATTCTTCGAGCTTTTGAAAAAAATAATACAAGAAAATAAATAAAAAAAAATAAATATATAATAATTATCTTACGTTGTACTTTATCTTGGTATTATTATTATTATTATTATTTTGAATTAGCTGCAGTAAAATAGGTTGGTAAAAAAGCAGAAAGAATAGTTAAATAAACTAACTAGTAATAGTGTTTATATATGTTTATTTTACAAGCACGCATAGTCTCAAATTTTTAACATTTGTTTATAAAGAAAATATTGAAAAATCTAAATTTCAGATATTCATAAAACAAACATTAAATGTTTAAAATGAGCTGAAAAAAGAAAAGAAAAAGACTAGAAATAAACCTGAAAAAAATTATATAGTCTTCAAATTTTATATTTACAAAATGTAGAACTAATTTTACTGCTACATGCTTCTTCTTTTATAGTTTTCTTTCATAGGCTATCATGGTTTTGAAGCAACATTTAATTATTTTACCACTACTCAATGTTCGTGTCCCATACATTTATATCATGGAATTCTGATGGATATTATTAACTTTTTTCTAAGTTCAAATATTTCGGGGTGAAAAAATTTGAACAATATGATTGTAAATTTTTTATGGAAATCCGTTGGTTTTCATTACGATATCCCTTAATTACAATATATTTCTAACATTTTCAGCAAGTTTCATTGAAATTGAGTTAGGAGCTAGGATTAATTAATAGGGTCCAATTAGGGATACTTTCTCGGGATCCCGTTGATTTTGGCTGCGGGATTTCTCACGGGAAATTTTCTATATCCCGGGATTTCCCGGTCTGAATTACTAACTTCAATAATCAATACTTGCAGTCTTACACACACACACACACACACATATATATATATATATATATATATACCCATATATATAATAATATGTAGCCAACATGTATATATACCCTTAATAACCCAACAATATATATCTTATGTACCATCAAGCTATAGCCAGACAGCCTTGGCTAGCCATAACATAATATAGTAGCACAACAATAGCAATAATAATATAATAACTTAGTAATAATAATAATATAACAACAATAATAGTAGCAATAACGATAATATGAGCATGTAAAATTAAAATAACTATTAATTATTGAAGAATATATATAATATATATATAACAATAACAAATGTATGAAATATATATATGTATATATGTATAAATAACCTGCAGCAATAAAATTATGCCTATACTGCTGCTCTATATATATGCTCATATATAACCATATATAATAACATACCGAAACTTTTTATATATATTTACTATATTATTTAAGAATATACCTGCCAAACATATATATATATATATATATATATATATTCAAGCAAGAAAGTGGAAGCTTAGTACTCGATTCTAAAACTAGATGGAACAGTTTGGTAGCCATTTTAGAACGATTCTTACAGTTTAAATCACCAATTGACAGAACAATGATTGACTATAATATGAAAAAAAACAATATGTGAAGCAGTGTATACAGCTCTTAATGACCTTGTGCCTGAGTTGAAACCCGTCGAAATCGGATCGCAGAACCTTTGCAGTCATACGTGAAACTTCTGAGCAAAATTTTATCTTTTCGAGAAATGTTCGTTCGGGAAACACTAATTTTAAGGATAAACGAGAGAAGGCAAAAAGCTTTTGGTTGGATTACTTTATTATATAAAAACTGGAAAAACGTATTATTATAAAAGAAATAGAAAAATAGTAGAAACCTAGTTGCAACCATTTCCAAGCAAGTCAGCTTTATTTGTTACAGCAAAACGTCTTGGGTTTTCTTCTTCTGAATTATTGCAATCTGATTCGTCACATCCCGACTCCGAGGAAGGGGGTGACACAGAGAACGAAACACAGCAGACGCTTTGTGAGAAATTGGCCTGTCAAATAAAAAAAAATGGTGTTTCTGAAGACCATAAAGTTACAGGTCAATCACTTGCAAAGAATATATCCAAGGAATTCGAAATTTTTGAGGCAACTGGTGAAAAAACAACAAATGTCATAAAATTAATGGACGCTCTCAAATCCATGGATACCACCAACAAGTGTAGGAGCTGAAAGGTCCTATTCTGCTGCAAGACTATTTATAACCAAATTTAGAACTAGACCCAGCGACAAAAAGTGTAATTTGCCTGTGTTTCTTACTTTCATATTATATGTCAATTGCCAAATCAGACTCAAAATAAACTAAAGCGAAATAAATTTTTGTTTAACAATCTAGTCACTAGTCTGTCATGGTTTAAAAAGAACATGTTAAACTAGTAATGACTTAATCTGAAATGTAATTTTTTATTCTTAAATATATATATATATATATATATATATATATATATATATATATATATATATATATATATATATA
>JABUQX010118359.1:0-15000 GCA_015478945.1 Trachelipus rathkii
ATATATTACTATGTTAGACAAAGTCCATCCATGCATAAAATATATATTACTCACATCCCTACGTTACTAGTTATACTCACTCATTCATCCCCTATAATATATCATAATACTCATCTACAGTATGTACAATTAAAGATTATATTAGACTTATATCGTACCGCTCAAATTTCAGAACAAGTTTTCATGAATCTTTGTGTTCTATTACTAAGTATATTTATATCTTAAATATATCCAACATATTCACAATTATACTTTTAGCCATTAAATAAAAGAAATATTTAGTTAGTAACTTTAGTTTATTTATTATATTCAGGATCACTAACAATAAATATTACCATCTTAACAATCTTTATATATGCATATTTTATATAATAAAGCAATTAGCGGTGTTCATAGGCATTGTCTTTGTATTTATTAGTATTACGGCAATATAGTATGATATATTATATATAGTAATGTATTGAAATAAACTATAATATATATTTCAGGCTAGTTATACTATATAGCACCAGAGTTCATTCAAAAGAATATTTATTGAGTTTACTAGATATGTTTAGTATATTCCATTATATATCCTATGTAGTTGGTGTTATTTTTTATTATAACACTAAATATACGTACTTTTGTTAATTTGTGGTAGCTATACTAGATAGTGTAATTATGATACGAAAGACTATTATATTTCAATATTTTATGATTTTTAAATAATAATCTACTTATTAATTACCATTGAATTATATGAAACATTTTCCCTCATTATTACTATTAGTCGTTTAAAGCATGATAATTTGTTATTATACTTGTTAGATTTGTATATTAAATAAGTGCTATTTATAAATTATATAGTTAATTTCACATGCCTAATGTTGTGGTATCATGTCAACTATATTATATACACAACTAAGAATCAAGATAGTTATAGAATATAATTTAAGAAGAGTCTATTATGATGAATCAACAATCTTACCTGATTCTTCGTATAGTTGTATAAGGAATGTATATAATTAATGCTTAGAGTATATATAATATATTATAATATTATTATGAGCATTATTTATATATAAGTTTATTTATTAATACTACCTTATATATAAATTATTTATCATATTTTCTACAAAACTATATGTTTATACGATAAATTATTTATTAAAAATATACATAACATTTTTACTATTTTCATATGATATATTAATATTTAATATTAATATAATATATTTATATATAATATATATATAATATATATATATATTTTATATATATATATATTATATATCATATATATCACTCGAGTATAATATTAATATATATATATATTATATTAATAATAATATTATATATATATAAAACAATATTACAATTATAATATATAATAATATATAATTATATAAATTATATTTATATATATATACTATAAGTATATGTATAATTATATATATATTAATTATATTATAAATAATATATATATTATTATAATTATATGATATTATTATATATTAATATATTTAATATTCAATTAATTATTTTATATATTAATTAGTTAGTTATATTACTAGTCTGAATCAAACCAGTAAGATGCAACAGGTATGTCGCATAGGCACACTAGGAGACTCGGAGTTTCGAAAATCCTAGGAGCTTTCTATCTTTCCCTCGCTAGAATATTATCTATTTTAATCTAGTAGAAAATACCTACTTGATGTAGCATCCGCATCTCATCATCTGAGTATATCATGACACACGAGTCTATGACCCACGTTAAGGTGAAGAGAAATATAATCTAACAACACATAGAGAGACACTTAGTAGCTTATCTTTTATATCTATTTTATGTTTTAAAAATGAGATAATTAAAATATAATAATGAACTAATTGAGATAAATATAAAAGTCCGGAGATCACAATATATATACTGAAAGATTTACTAATTGAATATTTATATTACCATATTATATCTTTATATATATAATACATATATATAATATATTAATATATATATTATATATAATTATACCTTATAATAATATCATATACTATATATCATATATACTAATATATATATATATTAAAATATATATGTTCTATATACGTAGTAATATATATATATAATATATATATTATTAATATATATATTATATATACCTAAGATAATATAGATATATATATAGTATATATATATGTATAAGCAAGTACTATATCAGTATATATATATATATATATATAATATATTAAGTATTATATATAATTATAATACTCTTATATATATAATAACTAATAAGTATAATATATATAATATATATATATAATATATATAGTTATATATATATTATTGATATATGAGAGTAGTATATATATAATACGTATATATAGTATATAATATATATATATATATATTATAGTATATACGTATCATATATATATATATATTGTATATATATATATCCTCACATATATATATATATATATATATATATATAGTATAGGTAATATTATATATATATATATATATATACCTATATCTATATTATAATATATATATATATTAATAGAATCGATATTAGTGGATTTTGTACATATGTTAAAATCTGGAAATTATATAGTATATTAATATAAATATAGGTATTACTATATATATATATAATATATATTATATACTATATATATTAATATATATATAATATATATTATAAGTATAATAATTATATAAATATATATATATATATATACATATATATTAGCAGTGAGGTAACCTCATATATTATATATCTAATAAGTGTATATATATAATATTATATAGGATATATATTATAATATTGACTAACGAATATCAGCAACAGGTTAAACCGTATTATCTATATATATATAGAGTCGAGTTAACTCAATATTGACTGCTAAATACAGCAAATCTGAATTATTTACACGAAATTAAAAGAACAAGAGATAAGCGATGTTGTTATTGGTTTACATAAAGGCGCGGATGAAAAAGTATTTTTTGGAGATATTACGAATATTTAATACACAAAGAAAGTGTTATTATAATAATATCACATAAAGTATGGACTATGCAAAATAATCATTAATAGCAATATGATATAGAGAAATGATAATATAGAAAAACATAAACTGGGTTTATTATCTATAAAGGTAAATTAGCATTTACTTGTGGATATCAGAAAACTTAGTTTAATACTTATAAATTATTCTTCACTGGGGATTTTTAGTCACTATTTCGCCACAGCTATTTCCTACTACAATCACTTTTTATGACTATTTAGCCGTATTGTCAATGAAAACTACTGTCTCATAGGATAGTTATTTGTATACTTCTATCAACTTACCTTGTCAAAAATGGTTTTAGAGAAATAGAAGTATACGGACAAACTTGTCCTATTGAAATAGTTGATCGCTATAAGGACTATTTGACAACTTTTTTCTGGTGCTTCTTTCAATAAAACTCATGTAAAGTCTATTATAGCGGTCGTGAACTCAGTACTCTATTAATATTTATGGGCTCTAGCTATATTCAAAAGCAAAAATCGTACGAAGCTGACCAACCTATTCGATATCGATCTGCAAAGCTCGTAGAGTTGAGTACATACTTACGATATGTCAGGACTTATTAATAAATATACTATATATATATATATAATAATAATTTATCATATATATATAATAATAATTATATTATATGATATATATATATATACTATCATTAATATAAAATATTAATATTTATAATATATATTAATATTATAATAATATATTAATATTATAATATCTATATTATATAATATATAATAATAACTATATATATACTATATAATAATATATATATGATCAAATATATGCGTGAAAAAAATAATCCATAATATGTAGATTAAAGAGTCATAGTCAGGAGATACTGACCTCTTACTATCATTAAAAACTAAAATACTGAGTAAACTATGATTACGATACTCTTGGACCCTATGTAGGTCCAGAAGTAGAGAGTGCAGAATATTATAGGATACTACAGATACTTATATCTTATTATATATATATATATATATATATACTTCCTTTACCATTTCAGAACCTATTATCTATTATTAACATCTATTTATTACTATTAATAATTAATTTTATTATTGAGTATATTTACTAAATATAATTTTAATATATATCAAATATATATATTAATATATATATATATATAATATATATATATAAATTAAGTATAATATTAGACATGAGAGAGTTTATATATAGCACATCCCGAATATACTCATATGATATAGATATATTCAATATAATACTCACTACATATATAATAATAATATATATAATATATAATATATATATAATTATATATTAATTAATATATATATAATATATATATATTAAATATTATTAGTTATAATATTATATATATATATATACATAATATATGATATTATATATATATTAATATATATATATAAATATAATATATTATTATATATAATATATTATATTATTAATATTATATATATATATTATGAGAGTATAATATATAATATAATACAATACATATATATATATAATATATTATATAAAATGTGATAGTATAGGTATATATATAATATATATTAATATATTATATATATAGAGAGAAGAGAGAATAGAGAAGAGAGAGATGGAGAGAGAGAGAGAGTATATAGGAGAGAGGTAGATAGATTATAATGACGTAATATATAAAGAGAGAGAAAAGAAAGTACACATTAGATAGATAGAGTGAGGTGAGAATATAATGCACTTAGTAATCTAGATGAGTAATATAATAGATATAGTAAGAGTGAGAGAAGTAAAGAACCAGGTGGATGATGATAAGTGAGTATAAGAGAGGTATAAAAGAAAGAGAATATGAGAGAGAGATATAGAGAAGTTGAAGAGGAGGAGAGTAAGTAAGATAGACTAAGTAATGACAGAGATGAGAGAGTTAAGAACATGATCGGAGAGAGGAATCTGCACATCCACATGCGTCATCGAGCTAATCACGTCATCCTCCTGAGCATAAATAAAATCCAGCGGAACACACTATATATTTTACATTTTAGCACCAAGATCGTACTCACTGAGTCATCGCTCCATCGGCAAAATTTCGCTCACTGATTCTCGTTTAGAGCCGGGCGAGATTAAAACTCTAGCAAAATACAAAATTATTTAAGATATTTTTGAATATTAACTATTTTTCGGCCAATAAAACTAATAATTTATATTGGGATAACGAATTAAATAATCAATAATAAAGAGTATAATTATAATTAAAATATATTTAAATTATATTATTTTAATGTAAGGTCTAAAAATTATGAAAATATAAATAAATTATATATATAATATATAAAAAATAACCATCATTCAAATGAATTTATCACGATAAATGAATGTTGTAATACACAGAATATAAAATCTCAAAATTTATTACATACTTAGTATATTTCTCATTATTTTATAGTTTTTTATTTTATATTAAAAAATTTTCAGACAAATAAATTTTGCATTAATTATATTAAAAAACTATTTTATATGACTTTTTTAGTATGCATAAAAGCCTACCTACAACAGCACCCTCACTCTACAGTTATCGATACCATGCACTGTTGCTTACTTTAATTGATACACTTACCTTCATTAAGGTTATAAATATAAATAATAACAAATATATTTTTTTCTAAAATATCACATATATTATTTATAATATGATATACAATTTTAATCATAGTATTACCCATCTCTACTATTTACTATGTATTAATAGTAAGACTACAGTTAACCTAAACATGAGAGATCTGTTCAGCTAATCTACTTTGCAGTTGAGTGAGACGTATTTCTCATTAGTAACCACTGAGCTGTACAACTTATGTTTCGTGCTTTGTATTGTGCAGTCGGTGCATATGTCCATTACCATGCATCTTTCTTTTCTCATCTTTGAGCTGAAGTAGCCATCATCTGACATCGACAAATATCTTCCCTAGCAGAGATTTTGCAACGTGTAGGGGCAAGAAAAATGGCCTGCTATCATCGAGCATATATAATTATATTCAGAGCGTGTATTTAAGTAAATATAGCGTACTATAAGAAGGTGTGATAGATTAATAGTATAGTTGGCTGTCACTATATAATATATACTTATAAACGTAAATCATTATATCTATGACTAAGCTAAATATTAGCACTATAAATGCATGCACTATTACTGGATAAGAAAGGTATCAGTAGTGATATCGCCAGTAAAGCATCCTAATACTTCTAATCTATATATATCTAAATATTAGTATGGATAGTAATCTGTTAATTAAATATGAATATTATATTATAAGTAAGATATTATAATAGTTAGAAGGAGATGTGGAGAGAGGTGATGGATGTATTAAAAGGTGGCGTAATAGTATATTGACTGCATTCGAAATGATACTTATCACAGAGGCACAGTTTTGAGTACTATTCGGGGAGGATCAGGCTTAGTCAAAAGATAGAGAATATGTAAATCTGCTAATGCAGAGACATATAATGTTGCGTGTAGGTGTAAGAAGTATGGTAGTTGAATCGAACTTATCCTGCTGTGGACAGGTATCAGAAGCAGGGTGTGGTAAGAGAAGGATTATGTTGGAAATAAAGAAGAAGACAATTGAGAAAGTCACGTCCGCACAGAGAGCTATGCGCACGTTCCTTAGATGCGATGTGGATGATCACTGAGAAGTCAACAAGTGACAGATTCCTAACGTTGTGACAGAATGTCCATGTGTTCGGCGGTGGTGAGGTGTCAAAGACAGTACTGTGATTCCCGATTCTGAACGTGTGAGTACTATGTTGAGATAGAGTACGAGTTTTCTGCGATAATCTGAATGATGGTTTTGCATGGAGAACATTAGCACTGATTTCTAGCAGACTTTTCAAAATTGAGCTAGCGCACACATACTGCCCATTCACCTCCTAATGAGAGGTGCTCTTGTTCGCCGTTTTGAGACGAGTTGTGCTGATCTCAGATGGTAATACACATATCATATATCACGGTAGCATAGAGACGTACTCATATTATCTAAGGAGGGGTAGGTTATAGATCTAATGCATAAAGTTCTATCGCACTCTAGAGATAGTACAAAATAATTATACGTCACATATAATGAGATATATATACACATAGAACTACAGTGAGTATTTTGTAAATAGTAGAGGAGATTAAATTATCAGTTAAGTGAATAAATTAACTTAGAAGAATGTAGGTAAGAGAATTACCACAGAACAAAAAGGTGGGTAGGTAAAAACAATGAGAAGGAAAGCAGCCACATGCCATCACTAAGTCTCCTGGAAGTTAATCCACACGTGGATTAAAAACATCATTATATCCTGCGTATAGCGTCGCAGCAAGACTCATCTGCACACCTTCCTTCGCTATTGTACATACTAGGTTCGGATCAGGGGCACCGGTCCGTGCATAGAAGAGGCTTTCAGAGATTTCAATTCAAGGACCGCAGAGTGCGCACTCAAAGCTTTGCCACTGGTTCGAGTTCAGCGTGACCGACTCCCTTTAACTTGGAATATGTCCTTAGCTATCAAAAAATAAGTTGCCGCGGTAGAGAAATCCGTTTTTCATATTGTGAAAGGAAATGAAGAGGAAAGGAGAGGTCATAGCACGCTAACACATCTCCTAGTATTTGCGCCTTCGAATCTTGAACACAAATGATAGAGGGATAACCAAGAATCGATAAACTGAGGCCAGAAAGATACAGAAAGGTTGCCAGTTTTCTATTCTTATGAGAGTCCATTTCGGGCCCTTAACTGTACATCTCTTCGAGAGACACTTGATTTTATTGGGTCTTCAACACCCTCTGAAGCGCAGTGAGAATGCCCAGGGTGAACCTTCTAAGAGGGTACGCGACCACTGCGAAACAAAGAAGGTAGAACATGAAAGCCAGACTGCATAACGCATAGGGAACATAGCAAAAGAGAGGAAGAACAAGGGAAGGCAGATAATGAATGAAGCAGTGAAACTACATGGAAACAATGGAGCAGACTGAAGGTCACACGAGAACGGAGAAGCGCGGAAATACGCTGGCAAGCAACTGAAAATAGAGGCAACTACATGCGAGGAGAGACACGGTCTCAGACAATGTCCCAAGACAGTAAAACTATGTCTCTCTACGTTCTCTTCTTGCGCACGCGCCGCCCTAAGGTCGTGCCTACACATCCTCCGCGTTCTTGCGTCTCTCGATCGTCTCTCGTACGTCGTTTCTCTCTCTCTCTACCCAAGGTATATTTCCCCTTCCGTGTATCCGTTAAGTCTCTCTCTCTCTCTCGCGCCCTCCTAAGCGTACTGTCTTTTCATCCTTCTTTCAAGCAGGAGAGAACGACAGAACCCTGTCTGCGAAAGAGATACGGGAAAGCGTTTAAGAAGGTATTTCTCTCCTCATCGGCACTGACAGGAAGATTCTCTTGTAGTAAGCTTGGGGTTCTTCTTAAAGCAATTTTGCACATCTCTCTCTCACAAAGTTATTTCCTAGCCATCTCAGAGAGAATACAAATACGAGCTATAAGTAGGTTATTGTAACTTCTCTGACTGGCGAGAGAGAGAGGAGGAGAGAGAGAGACGAAGGGATGTACGATGAAATATTTTTAAATGAATAAATGTTGGTCGTAGAGATAGGCAATTACAAACGTAGATAATACAAGATGTTATTAGACATATAATAGAGTGTCAGAAGTATGGAGAAATATGTGGCGAAAAATATGAAAAGATAGGTGCAGAAGTAACAATGTAGGAGGTCAGATAGTGAAGCAGAACTCGGTTACTGAGGAACACTTATTATTTGACAGAAAAGAAAGAAGAAGTCGCCCTAGGTGCAGACGAGAGTAGGCGTGAAATTGAGCGAGTTATGAAAGCAAAGCTAGGACATAAGTAAGGCAAAGAGGAGTGAGGAAACCCCAAAAGGCAGGGTAGCTTGGAGAGAAGGCAGTGGACGCAATGCCATACTCCGGTCAAATGCTTTGGGGATATGTCAAGGCGCCACTCCAACATAGCATAAGTCATCTGTACCTCAGTGATGTATCCTAATTGTAGCGAAAAAATCTCCAATAAATCGTTTGATAGGAATGGTATATCGCCAGTAGACTACCTGCAACGAGAGCCACACAGCTGAGGTTCATATCGGAATGAGTTCCGATCAAACAGAGTCGATTCTATATGAAGTGTAAATAGAATAAAGGATGCAAAGATTCTTGCACTAGAGAGGGGAGAGAGAGAGAGTGAGAGAATACAGGGCGATAGTTCAGGAGAAAGCGATCAGAGTACGAGAGAAGCCTCTCGCTGATATGTGGTTATGAACACACGCATAACTAGAGTAATAAGGAGACAGATGAAGTATATGAGTCAGCCCTAATCCACTCCATGCGCAACGTGAGGAGAAGTGCTAGTAGTTTTGATGACATAATATTGGCGGCTCTTAGGGGCAAGGGCCGACCTGGGAGCAATCGCTCTGTGTCCCCGCGCCTTAATAAGGCCTAGCGCTCATGCAGAGGCAAAACAGTTTAGATCCCCAATCGTCGCATATGTGCGCTGGATGCCTGTCTGTCTATACTATATATTATATTTATATATATAAGTATATTATTTTTAATATATATTTATATGATATATATAATATAATATTATATATATATCTATATTATATAGAGTTATATATATAATATATATATATATATATACTATTACTATCAATAACATTAATATTAACCTCTCTTCTCAATTACTACAACTATACTGATCCAGGGTATTTTAACCAAAGTTTTGTTATACTATCCTAATATATGAGAGAGTGCAGAATTATATTAATACTATATTATATATACATCATCATTGTGTAATGTTTCCACTAACGAAAATCATCTATGAGATCCAGTAGGCCTCACTAACGAATTGTCTTCTTCCATAATACTACAACGAATCTTTACAATCATCTGAAGGCAAGTATCATGATTGATAAAACTATATAGAGATATTAATAGATAGAGTAATTTAAGCCTTTTTTCAGTTGAGAATTTAGAACGAATCAATCAATGTATCAGATATATCGAGAATAAGAGTAGAGAATAAGGCAGAGTTACAGAAGTGAATTGCTATGATAGATGTAAATAATTTGTCAGATAGGAGAACCATAAGTATTGGATTAAGCTATATAAATTAGCATACACTTTCAACGTAATTGATTATGAAAAGTCCCGTTACTTATTTGGAGCTACGCATTACTGATAGAAGTATTATACCTGAGCATACGCGTATTATATCTATAGCTGAATGAATAATTTATACTAGATGAGTTTGATAAGGTTATAACGAGACATTTTATCATCACACCTACTACCGATATGAGCACTGTCCTCTAGTACTGAATGAGGCTCAGAGTAACAAAGAACGATCGGAACTATGGATTATGAGGAAAGAAAGAATTTTAGTATTTAGAATGATAATGTAATTAGAGTAGAAAAAAAAGGTTTTAGCGTGAAGAATAGTGATATGAATCACAATTATAGCTCATTATATATATATATACTTTCATAAAACAAGAGAATATTGTATCAGTAAAGTAAGCGGTATTCTTCAATAATAATCTTATATTACTATCATCATCACAACACTGTGTACTGAGAGAGATGATGTTCTTCAACTTCCTAGTTCAGAACGTTTGCAAGAGCGTATAATCGCGGATCTATTTAGGTCTCGCTGTTCATAAATATATTATACAGGTATACAGGAACATTGAACACAGCATCTGACTATGATGCATATAGATACTTGAATTTATACCGTGTATCACAACAAAAACTTTATAATTTGTCTATCTACTACAGTATTCTTGCTCCATCGTATAACTAAAATATACTGTATACATTATTTATTTGATGTCAATATATCGAGTACTGATATAGTTGAATATAATTCATAGATTAATTTATTATATATATGTATTATTATTCTTATGTATTATTTATTACTTCTTATTACTTATGGTTTTGATATATATTGATTTAATTTAATTTATATTTAATTAATTTAATATTAATAATTATATAATTATTAGAGATTAATAGTAGACTTATAAGGATATTCAATAAAGAAATATTAGGATTGAAGCTTAAGGGAACAAATACACCAATTCGGGAGTCTGATGATAGCCCTGACTTCCACTGTCTTAGCAGTCACCATTATTAATTATACGTATATATTAATAAGAGTAGATATATGATTATACTATAGTATATAATAATATATTATAGTAGCTATGAGATTCAGTAGAGGGGATTTATTGTATTACGAGATTATATATATGTATATTCGTACATATTTTTAATATTATCTCGAAAAGAAAATTAAGAAAGTAATAAAAATTATTCCGTAATATATTAATTATATATTAGCTGAGAAAACTTCAATTTTGCCGACACGTTTAATTAACTAGATGATGGCTAACATACTCAATCCGTTAAGGATAAAATTATTTAACTCATCATTATAAGATCCTAGAGAGAGAGCAGTGTATTAATAGGACTATTAATGATGTAGTAGAAAGTATTACTTACGTAAATATATTTCACTTAATAAACGAATCTTTTCAAAACTTAGAATAATAGTAGGAGAGGAGGAGAGAGATGAGGACGAAAGTGTAACACATATAATCACGAGAGAGTGTGAATTAAATTCCGTAATGAAAAGAGCGCACTACGTTCATCCGTCGATCCGTCATCGTCATCGGTCAAAATTTGCTCTAATCGTCATCGTCATCGTCATCGGCAAAAATTTCATAATCGTCCCATCACTAATATATATATATATATGGAGAGAGAGAAAGAGAGAGAGAGAGAGAGAGAGAGGGGGAATGACATAAGTGAATCTTAAAATAAGTGTTAGTCTACCAAAATTTAAACCATAATTGAAACCTAACCATCGTGTTCAATGAAATCAAGTTTTCACTTTTTTCCATATAAATAAAATCATTTTTTTTTCTTTTTTTAAGACAACCAAGACCTGAACTGACCACTTTCCTTTTTCTATGTTTTGTCAATAAAGAAATATTTTGGTTATCAGATTATACGAAAATAGGAACCTGTTTTTAATATAGTAAATTATTCCTTTGTTTAATAAATTTATTTGTTTTTACATCGATTTTTTTTAGGTCGAATGTCCATTGCATTTAATTGTAGAAGAGTGACTCGTTTTGCATAAATACCCAAAAGTAATATATTTATTGTAAAGATTTAGATATTTGCTTGATTTGCTGACTGTATTGTTTTATGCGATTTTAAACTTATAGATAATACATTACTTTACATTTCAACAACCTCAAGCCTTTGGTTTAGATGTCGGAATATTTATTTTCGAGTTTAAGGATAGTTTTTAAAGTTTAAGTTGAGGTTCAGGTTTATGATGGATAGTTTATATAAAATTTCAACTTTTATCCCCAATTTGTTGATTGTTTAAATCTCTTCAAAAAATTAAATATATATTCAGGAAATGGTTCAGGATGTGTGAAATTCATTGAAAATGCTTGTCTATGGTGCAGCAAATTGTAATAAGAATTATAACTAAATATCATACACTCTTGAGAAAATTTTCTTCCTAAGTTGCCGTAGTACCAGGGCTGTGGAACCGGAGCTGGAGTAGGTGCCGGGTAATTTTAAAATGACTGAGTCGGAGCCGGCAAAAATTTAACGGCTCCTCATGAGTCAAGCGTGCCGATCATCGCAAGTAAATTTTATCAGAAAGATTGAAATCATTATTTTCAAATTTCTTTCTTTCAGAAAATCACTTCTAAAAAACATATGAACAAGAGTATCTGACAGAACGTTTGTTACATTTTTGCCATTATGAACTTCGGGCATAAGAGAAATAGCAAAACACTCTCAATTTTTCTCAATCTCAACACTCTCACTCACTATCATTGAAAGGCTAAACACGGCTACAAATTAATACTGATGTGCATCTTTAAACCTAAGTTATATTTAAACATCGATCTAAAACGTTGAAATCTCCTTAAACTTAAAGTTTTATTCAAGTTCAACTTCTCTAAATTGAGTCATAGCTTTCCATTTCCTTCTACTTCATGTTTTCAGAGTATCTCTGGCGTACTATGAGTATTGTGGATGATTCAATGGGCACTCCCACTTTCCTCCTCTTTTTTCACCCAAATAACAAGGGCTATAAACATACCTTCAAACACTTTCTTTTATCAAAATCAAGGATGGAGCAGCACCATACTGCTTCAGAAATGATAGGATGGGTAGCACCCAAAGAATATCCCTCGTTCACAACTCTCCTTAGTCGAAAGCTAGACTTTGACGGAATCTGGTGACGTGGCTGGTTCCTGTAAGACTTCAGGGACGGACTTCCTTGGCACAATGTCTTCGTCCTTTTGCTACATTCGTTGTCTTTATTCTAATTTCTACTTTGTGGAACACATATCTCATTACTTGTTTCTTACTGAAACTCAGGTTTCTGAGGGCTCTGATACCAATTCTTATTGTATTCAGTCTTGTTGCAGCACTCAACTTTTAGCTACAGGCGAATGTTGCACATTTGTTTACAACACACACAGAGAGAGAGAGAGAGAGAGAGAGAGAGAGAGAGAGAGAGAGAGATGAGAGAAGAGAGAGGAGTGAGAAGAGAGAGGAGAGAGGAGAGAGAAGAGAGAGAGAGAGAGAGATACATATTATCTTGTCTCTCGTGTATTATTTCTAGAATGCAAAATTTTTTGTCTTTTGACTTCTGGTCAATTGCCAATATATTGTCTGAATGTTATAGTTGGTTTCTTTACGTTGGCCAAAGGTAGTTCTAAGAAATGTTGAAGGAGCCTTACAGAATCTAACTTCTTAGAAGTTTGATTAAAAAGGAAAACTATGAACTTTCCAAGAAAAAACACAAGAAAAGGATATGCAAACTTTCCAACTTTCCAAGAAAAAACAGAGAAAAGGATATGCCAACTTTCCAAGAAAAAAAACGAGAAAAGGATATGCCAACTTGCCAGCGTTCCAAGAAAAAAACAGAGAAAAGGATATGCTGACTTTCCAACTCTCCAAGAAAAAACAGAGGAAAGGATATGCCAACTTTCCAAGAAAAAACACAAGAAAAAGATATGCCAACTTGCCAACGTTCCAAGAAAAAAAACAGAGAAAATGATATGCCAACTTTCAAAGAAAAAACATGAGAAAAGGATATGCCAACTTACCAACGTTCCAAGAAAAAAATTAAGAAAAGGATATGCCAACTTTCCAACTTTCCAAGAAAAAGCAGAGAAAAGGATATGCCAACTTTCCAACTTTTCAAGAAAAAACAGAGAAAATGTTATGCCAACTTTCAAAAAAAAAAAAACATGAGAAAAGGATTGCCAACCTGCCAACGTTCCAAGGAAAAAAAAAACAGAGAAAAGGATATGCCAACTTTCCAATTTTCTAAGGAAAAACAGAGAAAAGGATATGCCAACTTTCCAACTTTACAAGAAAAAACAGAGAAAAGGATATGCCAACTTTCCAACTTTCCAAGAAAAAACAGAGAAAAGGATATGCCAACATTCCAAGAAAAAAACACGAGAAAAGGATTTGGCAGCTTGCCAGCGTTCCAAGAAGAAAAAAAAAACAGAGAAAAGGATATGCCAACTTTCCAACTTTCCAAGAAAAAACAGAGAAAAGGATATGCCAAGAATATTAATTAAGGACTGACGATGGCTTGAGTTATGTATTTAAGAAAATATTGTAATTGTGTGAAACATTATGTCGAAAAGCTATATGAAGAATGACTTTTTAACTCATTGAAAATGACCACGTTCTTTCTTACCCAATTATAAAAACTAGAAAGATTTAGAGTTTTTAGTAAATTCAAGCCACATTCAAATAAAATAGAACTTTTTTTCGGTTAAGTTGGATAACCTTTCAAAATGAAAAGAGTTATAAAGGGTGTTGTTGAGATAAGAGTGAATTGTGAAGAAATTACAGGTCATT
>JABUQX010118360.1:0-15000 GCA_015478945.1 Trachelipus rathkii
ATTTTTTATACGTTTCTATATATATATAGCATATAGTATAGCAAAATAGTTTTATCTTAGAGTATAAATTAATATACGGTAATCGAGCGTTAAAGTGATAAGCCGAATATATAGCCGCATAAGTTAATGCTATATATATAGTCAACTATATAGAAAGGGTTATTTTCACATAAAATGCAGTTCGAGCCACTGACGCTACTAGTTAGGATATATGGCAAAGCAACGATATAATAGCCGCATTATAGACGGACCTCGAAAAAATATAGCTCTATCTTGTAAGACCTGTTACTACCCTCTAGAAGTTATAAGTTATATTTATATTACATGATAAAAGTCTCCCAAGACCGAGCAAACGATTTTTAGGAAAGTTGGACCTAATTAATTATTTAATTAATACATAAAAATTGTCAAACTATAATAATATAAACAAATACTATAATAAAAATTAAGGAATCCAAAGCTTTCAGTGTTCCTATACTTTCGTGTTCCATACTCGGCTCACATCTTCAGGGACTTAATGTCAAAGAATTGGTGTTGATATGAAAATATATATATTAGCTACTCACTAAAATTACTAAGTCTTCATTTCTGTGAGCAACTACCTCTAGGAGACAGGCTTATGAGAAACCGATTCACGCTCATAAATGTTTATCAATCAAAGCGAAAGTGAAAGTACTTAAAAAAGGAAGCATAATTTATTTCATTTTGAGTGTATAATGTATTTTTTTTAATTGGTATATAGGAAGAAGTAAGCTCAGTAGCTTACACTACTATAAATATATGCAGTAGTTTATTGAAAGTTTTTCGGACAATATATGAATGGTGATTATTAAAACATAAGGAGAAAAGATCAGAGTGGATTAAAGAGTCGTAAATTACAGCAAAACTTATGGACACTGCGGTTAGAATCTTCTAGTTATATTATGGGTCGAAGTTTATATTTGAAATAGATGAGTTGAAAAATAAAACTTAATGAAAACAAGAAATGTATCTCCGTTTGGCAGATGAGAAGCACTTCTTTTAAAAAATTAGTAAATGGAGCTGAAGTAATAATAATGTTTTGAAGTATGATGGAGGAGGTAAAAATCACGTAGAAAAGTTCTTGTCAATTGTTTAAAATACCTAATGGATTTTAAGCTTCACACTAAAAAAATTAAAAATAAACTTGTCCCCGAAAGCATAAATTCTTTCCATAAAACAAATGGTCGTGACGATAAAAAAGGGCCCTATAACCGATGAAAGTGGAAAAGGAAGAGTTGCCACAGTTCAATTGGAGTTAAAGAAGCCCTCTGTAATCTTGAATTTAAATATCAGATTGCCTAATTGCTTTTGGATTTGATGGTGCTTCTAATATGGCTGGAAAGTTGGAGGTGTAAGAAAAAGGCTTGCAGAAAAAGGCAAACAAGATGTCTCTATATACACTGTAGATCACATATATTTGTTCCTGGCAGCAGCCTCCTGCAGGAATAAAAATCAGAAGGTCAAAAGGATTTTTTTTATTATTTTTGAAAGACATTTTCAAACTGTTTAGCCAGTCGCCAAAAAAAGATATTTTGCATGATATTCAATCATTAAATAATCAATGATCCAACAAGATTCCAGAATTCATTGAAGTGAGATGGTTACCTCATTATAAGATAGTAAATGCTGTCTTCAGGAGCTTAAAGTCAATTTGATGGCTTGTGAGCATATATCCACAAAGAAGGGACAGACCTTGCATCACTCGCAGGGGGCAATCTTGCTGGAGATGCAGAAATAGAGTTTCCTGTGTCACCTGTTATGAATAGAATGAAGCTCCTTAAAAGTGCACTCTCTTATCTTTAGGCAATGCTTTGCAAAAGAAGTACTTAGTAGGTATGAACCGCGAAGTCATTTCCCCTAATTACTGAATGTTACTGGAAACAAAATTGCAACAGACTAGTGCTGCAAAATATTGCAAATCATTGTGGGGACGTCATTACAAAAAAGCGTTGGGTGTGAAATAATGGAGAAGTTTGCCATCTGAAGTGCGCCTGATTGCTGATGAAGATAAGAAAATGCATTTAAAGGGATGAAAATATACTGCGATAGTGTAATCGAAAGAAATTGAAGAAAGGTTCAATCGAAAAAAAATCAATTGATATAATGGTATTTGCTAGTCGCTTTGAGACGTTTTCAAGTCATTACCAAAATTCACCGCGGATATTGAAGTTAGAAAATTTTGTGACAGATTTCCGATGCTTAATGCGGAAGGTGTACTAGCTGACTTGAAATCCTTCAATTTTTATATATCAATTCAATGATCAAAAGCGAAATATTTAAAGCAGATGAAAGTCCATTGTCGAAAATATTGTAAGCGGACGTGGGATATTGCGAGTTACAAAAGCTCTGTGAAATCATCCTTGTCATTCCTGTAACGACAGACTCGGTAGAAAGATCGTTCAGTACTATGAACCGAATACTAAGTAAGACAAGAAATAGAATGCCACCAGAAACTTTAATTAATGCATTGTACGATGATAAGCATCGAGGGGTCTGAGATTCCAAGTGAGGATTTTCTAGAAAAAACAGTAGACTTGTATGAGACGAAGAAAACTCGTCGTATAAGATTCCTTTAAATTTACTTCTTTAATACCCCTAACTTATTATAAAGTACTAACGTCGGGGCTACTGCCTACTTAAGTGTATACTATTATATATATATATATACTATATATATATATATATAATTTATATAAATATATATATATATATATATATATATATTATATATATATATTATATATATAATATTATATAATATATATATATATATTATATTATTTTTACCAAAGATCTTAATTTCTTATTTGAAAAAGTCATATTACTCATATATATTTTAAATTAATAAGATTCTCTCATATAATGTTTTCGTACCCTATGTATTTTATTTATCTAACTTCAGATTAAATTTAACAAATAGATTGTTATATTTTTACAACTAAAGATTTGTTTATATTTCGGAATATTTACTAATTCAGAGACAGTAACTTAAATAAGACTAAGATTAAACTGATAGTGACAAGAATATCATTATCCCTTAGGTTTTAATGTAAATTATTGTTAAACTTATGTGCCCCCCCCCCCGAATTCTCGTAAAGCCTCCCTCCCCGGAGAAAACTGTCTAAGAAACAACTGATTCGCAATTGCGGATTGCGTAATTGCTGACCTTTTAAATTACGATATGATTTGGGCATTCCTAATAACTGCAAATTCCCAACCTTTTTCAAATTATCACAATCTGAAATTCCGCAATTTTTTTTTTTGGTAGTCCGCAAATTGCCGGAATGCCCATATTTATATATATATATATAATATATATATATATATATATAATATATATATATATATATATATATAATATATATATATTATATTATATATATTATATATACTATATATATAATATATATATATATTTAATATATATATATTATGATATATATAATATATATATATATATATATAAATATATATATAATATAATATATACTATAATATATATATATATATATATATATATATATATATATATTATATATATTATATATATATATATCATATATATATATATTATAATATATATATACTATATATATATAATATATAATTAATATATATATATATATATTAATATTATATATATTAATATTATATATATATATTAATATATAAATAATATTATAAAAATGTAGAGATAATGTGCAAAGGTATATAAATAATTAATTTAATATTTATATACATTGAAAAGACTATCATTGAGTAAATTTTCTATCAGCTCTCTTCTATATAATTATATACTCAGGTTAGTGGTTGTGAATAGATCCTTTTGCGTGAGACTTTTATATTCTAATCCTATCCCTTCTCTGGTAGAACAATACATCGCGCGGTATTCCGTCGCAAAGAGACTCTCTTGCGCGAGAGACACTTCCTTTTAATTTACATACATCAGAGTTTATTAAATACTCGAGTCATTAACATATCGATGGCGAGCAGAAGTCCAGAGCCACGCTTGAGCAGCAGTTGCGTAGTCATCGCGTCTCGAGAGGATCGAGATTGTTCGGAAATAGGAAGACAAAATATGTCGTTCGTCGGTTGTAACATTGGATCGGTTTACGCTGCCATAGCAGCTGGTATATTATAATTTGTTGTTTTTAGAGACTTTGTAATATTAAAACGATTTCTTAGTATATTTTGTTGTGGGTATTTGAATGTTAATGTTGGTGAATTTGGGCAAGAGTCTTAAATTCAATAGAGAAATTCGGATGATTGGTTTTGTGGTGCATGTTCTAGTGGTGTTACATGCTGGTATGTCACAGACGACTCATAATTTCACATGTGAGAATTGGCGATCATTTGAAAAAAATGGCGAGAAATGTGACACAATAAAAGTGATTCATTTATCCTCTTCTCTGAATCTATGATACCAAAATGTGTATTGGAATAATTATAGGCAGAAACAGACAATTCTTATAAATATAAACGTGTCAGTAACCGTGGTATAGTTTTAATATATGATTTAATAATAATATGAGAGTGTAATAATTATAAGTGAAGTTAGATGGGAGATATGAATAAATAATTAATATGAATTTTAATAAATAGAAAGAGTAAGAGTTAAATATGATTGGAGTTGGTTAAGGAGTAACGGAAGCATACTTAAGTTGAGTATCTCGTTGGATCCAAATAATAGTGAGTAATCCTTGAAGATTAAAAGTATCTCTTATATATAAGAATCCCAGGGCAAATAATAAAAAATATAGCTTGTTTTCTCATTATTATTTCGAACAGTCCTCTCTCACGGTAAATATTTTCTGTTTCCATTCTCCTATATATTTTTTCATTTTCATGGTGAAATGGCGGCAAACAATACTGCGATAGCACATTAACGTACCACATCCATATTATTACTTTTTATTTAGATCTTCCAGCACTCAGCCCAAAAATTTATTCAAGAAGGACAAGTCTTTATAGCCTCTATATTATGAAAAACATTAAACAATTTTTTCTCAACACTATACACTTCACCCAAAATAATTCATTTACCTTAAAATTTACTAGAATAAAGAGTTTTATTCTTCCAAGTCTATATTTACATTAATATTATATAAATCATTAATTGATTTATTTATTTTTATATATTTTCACATAATTCCATTATACTAATAAATATATTACAACTCTCATAATAACCATAGGAGGAACCAAATTTTCTAATTGTTACTGTAATTGTTATAAGCACCTCGTTTCTTAATGTATTTTTTTATTTCAATCCTTGAGGTCCTGAGAGTTTCTCAAAAATCCTTATTACAATACTTGGTGTTGTTTATAAGGTCATGTTCATTTGAAGCACACCTGACCAATGAACAAATAGACAAAACTACAATACTGCAAAAAATAAATCCAAAAATGTTAAGAGTAAAATCAAGCATTAAACCCCGCTTTTAATATAATAATTTATATTTAGTATCCAATCTACACATGTAATATACACTCTCTACGAAACCAACTAAAAATATTATCTTTCAAGTGGCTAAAGAATACCAACTTATTTTACATATTAATAGACACTATGTTTTGAATCATAAACTCTGGGGACTTAGCAAATGGGATCACCCCCATATTTCCCCCAAATTCATTAGGTTAATCCTATCTATCTGAGATTAATAGGAGAGAAAAAATTCTCTCATATCAACATTCTCTTTTCCTCCTCACACACATTGACTTTGTCTTACTTTCTGAGTATAGTGATTCAAAGACATCGGATATCTGTGTTAGCATAATGCAAACACACACAACTCGTTAATACTCATATTTGTAAATTCAAGCCCACCACAAAATTTCAATCTTCATAGAGACTCCAAGCATATTTAGATATGAGAGAGTCTTATTACAGAGCAACAAACTCCAAAACTATCGTAATAATCTGCGATGAGCACCCGTGAATGAGTCACCAATTTTTCTGTAGACCAATCGAGGATAGTTATTATTATGTTTATCTGTCATATTTTGTATTTTTTCTATATTTCGTACTTCAAATGTCACTTCTAAAAGTCGTAGCTGAAAAAAATGAAATGCGTAAAAATAGGCACGTCATGTAAAGCAAATATGAGAGCTGAAAAAAATGAAAAAAATATTCTTTCAACTCTCAAAACGATATTACATCTCTCATTTCTCTCACGCACTGTAGAGGAGATATATTTATTAGAAATAAGAGACTGTGCAAAACTATCAACAGTCAATTTACACATTGTATTAGTTGTGAAACAAGTTTTATGAGGGTATACGGCAATAGGACAGTTATAATGTTCTATGTATTTCGATTTGTATATTTAATAAAAGACCTCATTAGAATCCTTCCTCGATGAACAATATTAACCCCCTGTAATACTAGAGAAAGTCTCGTAATTCAATATACCGAATACCAAAAAAACTGTAAACTTGGAGCAGTTCTTATTACCGTCAGGAAATCACAAAGCTAGTGAAAGGCGAATTAACATTATTTTTTGAAGGTTATTTCATTTCTAATTTGTCAAGTCAAAAAAAGAATTAAAAAAAAAGTTTAGAATAGAAGACTTGGTTTGCAACATTCATAGATTTCATATTTTTTGATAATTCTACCTTACGTACATAGGAGCAGCTTCTACACGAAGAGTCTAGACATTTAGAACAAGATTCTTTAGAAGCTATGCTGCCACTGCAAGGGTTATTTATCCACTATTTTTCTTATAGTCTCTAATGAGCACCACCTTCTAAAAAGCTCAATAGGAAAACCTCCGGCGTGCTTAGTCCACTGAGTATCCATTGGCGGATATTTTCATAATAATCTCAAACCCAATAGGCATATGTAAACGATATAAATAAAAAAACAAAAAATAACAAAGTTCCAGCTTAATACCCTCCTAAGAAGCCGATGTTCTAGGACTTCACTCGCGAGGGCCTCGGATCAGGCGCGGAGGGCTGAGCCTGTGAGGTCTCTGGCCACGCCGAGAGGTCCTTAGTCCTCAGAGCATCTAACAATGAATGATATTCCAAAAATCTTGAAACTAATAAAATGAATTTAAAGTAATAAAAAGATTGTTAAAAAGGCGAAAATATAATTCAAATATTGTGAAATTCTTGAATATACTTGAGGTTAATGAAAAGTTATCTTTGGTTCAATCTTCCGATACACGATTTTAGATAAAAAATCTTGACTTTTTGAATGGTACAATATCAGATTATTTGATGTGAAAACTTATTAACTAAGAAATTCATTAATTATTCATTTTATAACATAGATAGAGTTGAAAGCGCGGTAGAGTTTTGTTTTTGTTACTGAAACGACTTCACATGGAAGGATAATATATGATTGTTTACTCTTTATTTTAAGAAGTTCAATTTACCTTCTCTCTATACGATGATTAATTACACCAATAGAGAAGAAGGAGAACATATTTATCCACACGAAACACAAATTAACACACAACTATTGAGGTTAATATATATAATTTTCATGAAATACAATTTATTTTATTCAATATTTATTAATATTATTTATTTATTAACTTATCTCTACTGAGATGATAGTTTTTCTTATGAAAATCAATAAAAATATTCTACGAGGTAATTCAAATGATACCCACATTACTATGATATATATATAATATATATTTGAATCTACTTTATGTTTTGACTGAAACTTATACGTAATGCTCTAGGGCAATCATATATATAGTATTTTCTTAAAGTTATTTATCCCTAAAGGGTTTTGTTAGTAATTGAGAACGGTTTATACATAAATATTCAATTAATGTATGAAAACAGTTGTCATTATAAATAAATGATATATATATTTATGTATATCCTTTATAATTTACTGAATTTAATTATATATATATCATCTATAATTTACCTATTCGAATTATATAATAGCTTATTTCACAACTTTACATCGTAAATTTTCGATCTTTAATTATAGCATCAATCAAATGTACAATCTATATAATAATATAATTTGGAATCCCTAATATGATATTTATGCTATTAGAAAACAACTATTATATAGACTACCGCTCTGTCAATATTGAGGTATTGTTATACTATATATATATATTATAACTGGCAGGTTTAATAATTTATAAATACAAAGTATGGAGGGTGTATCAAAAAGAGTTATCCATTGAAAAAACAAAAAATTAATTGCAATTTAACGTCGTTAAATGCTGATGAGAAATTCAGTTTACCCAAAAAAATTAAATAACATCAAAACTGTGAAAAGACAGTTATTTCACAGCTTTTTCCCTTTTTACATATATAATTTAATACTCTCTAAAATATCAATAGAACATCACACATCAAATAAAGATAAAAAAAAAATAATGTATGAATCCATTGAGATCCTATTATTAACAAATGAATATATGTGGTGATGGTATAAAATAAATGGAAAAGTCTCTTTACAATAATTACTATCTCTGCGACCGGAAAAACATTATTTAACGCTAATTTTCTAGCAAAATATTATCTAAAGAAATATTTTTTGCCATAAAATAAAGTTTAAATAAAATAAATCATTGAAAAGATAATACTTATTCAATTAATTATAAAACTGATAATATAATATATATATAAATATTGGATATATCTCACTAATTAGCTATATATATATATGGGCTGGAAAAGCCCAGAAGTCTATCTCTAAAGGAGACAAAGTGAGAGAGTTATTATTCTTAAAGTTTTACCTATCTTAAAGTTTATTAGTATATTTATATATTATGAAGAATTATTCACTCTTTAAATAAAATTTGAGAGATACTTGGTTAAATTATATAATATTTTTTAGTTATAATATTTATATTTTATGTATTCATGTATTATTATTATATATATATATATATATATATATATAGTATATTATATATAATATTTTATAATTATATAATATATATATATATATTATATTATAAATATATATATAATATAATATATATATATGATATATATATATTACCTATATAATATACTATATATATTATAGGTCCTTTTTTTATTAAACCAAGGGGCAATAAAAAAAATAGTATCGGAATGGTTGGTAATGCTATCTCAGAATTATTTCATTTGAGGGATTTTAATTTTCTAAATTTTCCCATTAAATAAAAAGAAATGTAATAAAAAGTTTAAGGGTCATGCAAATTTTCTACGAACACAGTTTTAAGGTGAGGGAATTTTTACGACGATGAGGTAAAAATCACATATAAAGGGAAAGGAAGTACTCCACAAGTCCATTGATTCCAATAATTTACCTTTGTTATCAATGAATCTGGAAAGAAAGAGGATAATAATTTCTTCAGAGTACGAATAATTATCATATGCAAATGCTAAATATAATCTGCTTTGCAGAGTCAAAGTAATAGTCGAGAGTCGGAGTCGGAGTCGAAGTCGGAGTCGGAGTCGGAGTCGAGTCGGTAATTTTGAAAAGGATGGAGTCTAGCCGGAGTAGGAGCCGGAAAATTTTTGAACCGACTCCAAACAACCTGGTTTTAAGTGAGGCATTTTTAGCGAACGGAATTAGGTAAAAATCACATATAAAAGGGAGAATTTTAAACTTACCTACGCTAAGGTTGCGTTCTTTTATTGTTGTACGAAAAATGAAGAATTAATATTAATTTTAGGCATCGGTGTTGCCGGGAGCGAGCGGTCTGCAATGCATCGATGGCATCGTGTATACCACCCTACGGCATTCATTAATTAAAAAAAAAAAGTGTTATGGCGTCTATATTCATTCTGCAAGCTTTAAGTACATACATCAAATTTAAACTCAAATAAATTGCCTAAGCTTAACTCATTTTTTATAGCTTAGGTGGTGAAGACTGGTAAATAATATATAATAATTTTTCGGGACTTTTCGTTTTTATATATTCGATAATGTAAATTATATATGTAAATTCACCATTTATAAAGAAAGTTTGTGTCCTTTTCTGTTTCATAAAATTTTCCCTTTTAATTTTCTTACATTTGAAAAAATACCTCGCCGATTAATTTTGCCCTCAGAAAATTTGCATGATCCAAGTTTAATCTATAGCACGGTAATGTCTATAGTTATATTTACATTAAATATATTTACAACTTACTTCACAAATTTTAGTTTAAAATATACAAAATCTCTTATTTCTGATTTTCCCTCCGAAGATTCTATTGCCAGCAACATATTCAATGATTGTGTTTTCACAAAGTTTTAATTTTTTATTCCCCCCTGGTTTAATAAAGAATATAGTTATACTCTCTACATTACATATGATATAATATATATATACATATATATATATTATATATATATATATATAATAATATATATATAAATATATCCCATATATAAATATATATATAATATTATAATATAGTATATATATATAAATATTATATATATATTATATATATATATATAATATATATATTATATATAAAATAGTATATATAATATATATGTACAGTATATATATATAAATTATATATATATATATATATATATATATATATAATACTATATATATTTATATATATATATATATTATATATATAATATTTTATATATTATATATTATATATATATATAGTATATATATATATATATATTATAATATATATATATATATATATATATATAGAATATATATATATACTATATATATATATATATTAATATAACCTAATATATATATATTATATATATATTATTTATATTAACTCGAGTAATATGATACTATTAACATCATATACCATAATTTTCGAAAATCAATGCACTCACTATTATTATATATAATATAATATATATATTATATAAGAATATAATTATTATTATAATATATATATATATATATATATATATATATATATATATACTATTAATATATAATATTATAATAGTAGTATATATATATTATATAACTTAAATATATAATATAAATATTATTATATTATATATATATTTGATAGTAAATTTATATATATATTACTTATAATAAATATAATAATATATGGATTCGTTAGCTAGGGAATACATATATATATAATCATATATATAATATAACATATATTACATAAACAGTACCGGTACGTGTGGTGTAATTTCTTGATTTGTAGCATATGTTTTTATTTATATAAATTAATTATAAATAATTTAGTTTTATAAAAAAGTATTCACAAATATTTAAATTCACAATGATATTTATTTAAACCAATAGTGAAGAACTTAATTTGAGGTATCAAAAATCTGCAAATGGGATTTAAGAGTAAGTATTTGACTTCTATGAATTGTTGAATTGTTTGTATGGAAATTTTGCATTACCATTGCATTTTTCAATGAAAATGATGATGGGAAATGCATCACCAGCCTCACCTCAAAGTGGGATATAATAATTTTAAAACAAGGCTACATTCTGTTCGAGATGTTCAAAGTAAACGGTTTATGATAGGTAAAAGGTCTTGCAAAAATTGTAACAAAGAACTATATTTTGATAAAAAACTAGTTTTCTTCAAGAATCTGGACTCCTCCTGAAGCAGAGTTCTGGAAAAACTCCCTTTCAATTATAACCTGGAATCCTTCCCTATGTAAAAATGTTAAGTATCAACATAACAACAACATAATCAACATAACATTATCCATCAGGCTTGATTACCGTTTTTCACCTTCAACCAAACATTTCTTTCTCATTGACCTTAAAGGAACTCATCATTCTAGAAATATAATTTTTTTTCAGAACGCTTTAAGTCATTTAATGAGTTTATGAAAAGTGAAAGTTTGGAAAGTGAAAGTATGAAGGTTTCATTGAAAACAATTTTATAATAAAAAGAGAAGAAAAAAACTCTGCAAATAATATTTAATATATCTTCCTGAGGTTTATAATTTAAAAAAAAAATCATTTAAGGAACTGCGAAAAAAATAGAATTGTTTACTATTTATAGAAAATACTTATTACGTTAGCAGAAATAGTCTAATAATTTTTAAAATAATAATTATGTAATTTTGAATTTGTGTATTTGTAACCTGCAGGGTGAGTTATAGAAAATAATGTAGTGTTGAGAACTGTGGTTCAATAACTATGGCTCGCCATAATGAAAAAAACAGCAACAAAAAAACAGTGGGATATTTTGCAATTAAACAGATGTTACTTAAATAATATACTTTTCACTAAGCATTTAAATCAAACAAGAAATCGAGTCAGATTTCTTCCTTGATAATGGGTACACCCGTGAGCCCGTGAGCCCGTGAGCCCGTGAGCCCGTGAGCCCGTGAGCCCCTGAGTAGTAGTGACTGTGTAAAAAATAGACAATACAAGAAGAATCAAAATATTACGACTTAAAAATTTCTTTGATATTTTCTAGAGATGGTTCTTTATAATAAAAATACTTTAAACTATCTGCTATCAGGGCTCCCGTAGAATATACTTGGAGATCTCTTTGAGAAAGTGAGAAAACATCAAAAGGGACATAATCTTTAGGCTTAAGGTTGGAAAAAGATGACTCAGGATGAGCAATTAGATAAAATGTTGTATTTAGTGATAATCTTTGAGTTAAAACGTAGTCATGATGGCCTTGGAAAGAGTAAACCCATGTTTTAAAACAATTTCCCAAAATGTAAAAATTTATATAGGTAAAATTATAGCTTTCCATGGTGAAATTATAATACATTACGTATGAACCTGGAACTAAATTGTTTAAGAAATTTTCTTGGCAAATATTTTCTTTAACTGGAGTGGCTTGGCTTATTCTCTTACGCATAAGCTCATTCCACGAAGATAGTTCAAGTGAATCGACATTTGAAAGAGTTATTACTTTTGACTTTGTTGTTGGCATATTTAAAAAAGTCTTTTCGGTAGTAGCATAATTTGTATTCATTCCAAATCCAAAGTGTTTCGATCGACTTACTTCCGGAAGAATACATTCGCGTTTTCCTTTAAGTTTGAACAAATAAGCGTCATACATAGAGTTTCTTGATATGGTATCTGGCCATGATAATAGAGCTTCCTCAATGAATTTTATTGGCAAAGCGTATCCCCAACCTACTTGAACATCTCCTCTTAGTATGGTATGCTCATCGTAAGCCAAATATTTAAGACCAACAGCTGAAAAACCTGTAACGCAATATAAACTTGAGTCTTTTTCCAGGAGATGCACTGTTTGTTTTAAATAATTGAAAAAATCAAAACTGGTTTCTATATCTTCTTCAAGGAATATAATGTACGAAGAATTTTGATAACTATTGTAGACATATTTAAAAACTTCTCTATAATACAAAAACGGGAAAAAACTTTCATCACCATAGTCAGACGGAGGAATGTATCTATATTTAATATTTAATATATTTAATAGCTGTATTGTTTGACTATGATTTGTTCCAAGAATAACATAAAAATTATCCTTTATAGCTCCTGTTGCTTCTAAATATGACTTAAGACTTTGGTATAAATAGGATGTTCTCTTTCCAGCTGTGATTATTACTGGAATTCGCTTTAAAACTGGATCAAAGGCATTATCTGGATTAAATTTCAATTTTAGAAAGTGTGACGATATACTTTCATCACACAAATCTCCCATTACCCCATAATTTGAACAGAAATCCCACCTTTGTTGAGAAAATGAATTATGATTGTCGATGTGATAATAACTAGGTAAGTTTGAAAGTTTAATAAAAACGCTAGAAGAAGAATATTGAAACCCTTTAACGTTCTCACTTAGAAAATATTTTTCAAAAAGAGTCCTACCACCTTTGACAAATGCCCAAGTCCAAATGGAACCTGGAATCAAATGTTCTACAAACACTGAACCTAAAGAAGCTATTAATTGAGTGGCATTTCTTAGCCCGGCAATAGACTCTCCATCCGTCTGTAATATTACAATTCTTTCTGGTGAGATATTTTTGAGATGCCGATTCAAATCCATCCAAACTGCCCAAAGTTTGTGAAGAGGAAAACTCTGCAACAAAGAAACAATATATAATGTTTATAAATATTAATAAACGCTAGTCACAGACATCAGTATCCGTACTCGTACCGAAATAATATGAAAAAGCCTCTTTTTTATCTTCTTTGGTGGAAAAGGCCAAATACCCACTTGAAACCCACCAGAGTTTAAAAGTTTTAATTAAAATCAAACAATCAAGGACCAAGGTAAACCAATGCATAGGTCATAGGAAATTTGCTCCAGACATTACCAATAGTGTGCGTGGAAAGAATAAGACAGATAGTTGGACAGAGAAAGAATAAGACTATATAGATTTAAGAGTCGCACGAGCTCTCCTCAATGGAGAAGGAATACGATTAGAGAGAGAGAGAGAGAGAGAGAGAGAGAGAGAGAGAGAGAGAGAGAGAGAGAGAGAGAGAGAGAGAGAGAGAGTGTTCGGAAGAACAATGTGTGTCGTAATAGCAATAGTATAAAGAGAGTGGTTTAAACAGTTCGAGGGTAAGAAAAATGTTGATGAGAGAGAGAGAGAGAGAGAGAGAGAGAGAGAGAGAGAGAGAGAGAGAGAGAGAGAGAGAGAGAGAGAGAGAGAGAGAGAGAGAGAGAGAGAGAGAGATGCAACGCATACTTCATATAAGGACGAACAACGTCTCTATATTAAAGAACAAGCAACTGAGGCAATGTGAAGAAGTTATGAAAACGCAACGTAACACTTAACCTCTTAGAGGCTTGATTTGTGAGGAAAGACCACAAAGAAAGAAAAAAACGAAGAATATTATGAAAAGGGGGAGACTTGAGTTGTGTATTTTCAGAGAAAATGTATGTTATAGTTGTGTGGATGGAATATTATGTCGAGTAGATAGATGAATCCAAAGTAAGTTTTTGAGGTGTGATACACTGACGATTCCATTCTCATTACTCCATTTTACTTTGAAAGGTATCTCGCTTTAACATGGTTTTCTCTACCCTAATTTAGAACTATGAGAGAAAGATTACAAGATCGGATGCTCCAAAGGCCGCCATTGTTGCAGCGGGTATTTGTAG
>JABUQX010118360.1:20000-22500 GCA_015478945.1 Trachelipus rathkii
GTTTAATTGCACCAGCCGCCTTTCTGCCATTCACAACTTTCCTACTACACTCTGCATCATCCGTTCCCTTTTCACCCAACATATATCCTAAATATTTAAACTCGGACACTTTTTCCAGCTGCTCCCTACCTAACATAACTTCACACAGATGACTGTCCTTACTCACAACCATAACCTTACTCTTATCCACGTTTACTTTCAAACCCCTCCTTTTACACACCCTTCCAAATCTCTCTACCAATCCTCTCAAAGTCTCTTCAGATTCGCCACACAAAGCCAAATCATCCTCACATAATAGGTAGGGAACCCTTCACTCTCTTCCATTTTCCATCATTCTAACACCATCCCCTGCCACCCCTACCTTTAATTTATCATAACCCCATCCATATAAAAATTGAATAACCAAGGAGACATAACACATCCCCGCCTCACTCCGCTATTAATATTAAACCAATCACTTTCGACTCTATTTATTCTTGCACAGGCTTCACTATCGTCATACATACTTTTGATTACATTCAGAAGCTTACCACCAACACCATATATCACCAATATCTACCATAGAGTTTCCCTATTAATCCTATCATACGCCTGTTGCAAATCTATAAAACCTAAATACAATTTATACTTCTTCTCCCTCATTTTCCCAATCATTTGTTTCAATGTAAAGATTTGATCCACACATTCTATGCCACTTCTAAACCACTTGTTCTTCACCAATCAATCCTTCAGTCACTCGGCGCACTCTTTCGACCAAAATACCAACATATATATATCTTCCCTACAACACTCAATAAACTTATATAAGGGTACTATTATTGCTCTCCTCCAATCCCTCGGAACTATAACCTCTATAAACGATTTGTTACACAACTTCCAAATCCAATCAATCACCATTCTCATATATATATATATATATATATATATATATATATATATATATATATATATATATATATATATATATATATATATATATATATATATATATATATATAATGCACTTTTTATTCGTATATGGAAATTTATTTAGAATACATATATAAGAAATAATATTAATACACGAAAAATGATAAATATATATATATATATATATATATATATATATATATATATATATATATATATATATATATATATATATATATATATATATATATACAAATATATATATATATATATATATTGCAAGTTAATTTCACCATACTTGTAGGTACTTGCAAATTTTCAAGTACAAGAGAAAAGTGCAAGTACAAGTACTCCAAAAAATGTATTTAAGTCCAAGTACAAGTATAAGTACTTGTACTTGAACCCAAGCCTGATATATATATATATATATATATATATATATATATATATATATATATATATATATATATATATATATATATATATATATATATATATATATATATATATATATATATATATATATATATATATAAACTGAAAAAGTCTAGAGAGAGAGAGAGAGAGAGAGAGAGAGAGAGAGAGAGAGAGAGAGAGAGAGAGAGAAAGAGAGAGAGAGAGAGAGAGAGAGAGAGAGAGAGAGAGAGAGAGAGAGAGAGAGAGAGAGAGAGAATAAATGATTTTCTCACAGAACACGACAGTGCCGTTTCTCTGGTTGATGACACATAGTGCCAAATCTTTTGTGGATTCATTCTTGTAATGCATTGTAAGAGGTTCCAAAATGAACTTGATTCTCGGTTTCTACTGTTGAAACTGGTCCAAATTTGAAACCATAACGACATATAGAGTTTTCATATGGGTGGTACGTTCTGTTTATATATATATATATATATATATATATATATATATATATATATATATATATATATATATATATATATATATATATATATATATATATATATATATATATATATATATATATATATATATATATATATATATATATATATATATTGCCATTATTATGACATCTAAGACCCACCGTATACATTAGCGACTTGTATAAAATTCGTTCGGAATTTGAAAAATATCTAGAAAAGAGATTTTTTAAATTTTTTATTTACATACATAAACTAAAATAAAAATTTAAATAAATTAAAATTAAAACTAAAATAAAAAATGCTGCCAAAAAGTTTTGTTGCTTCTCAAATTTAAAAAAAACACTAAATATATATATTTTTTATAATTTCTGATAATCCGAACAAAAGTGGGCGGAGTTTCATACAAAATAATGGGATCATGTACATTTTCCCATCACAAAGTTAAAATGCAAGGTAATTTTTCAAATGAAGAAAATTAATAGGGAAAAGGGAGAAATTTATTTAACTAAAAAAGACAAACTTTCTTTATAAATGGGAATTTTCAAGTATAATTTAATTACTATTAACAAAAAAGTGAAAAGAAATATATATTTTTTGGGGCTTCACACCTAAGCTTATAAAAATTACTAGACTATGGCAATTTATTTCAGTTTAAATTTGATGTATGTACCTAAAGTTGTAAAGCATAGCTATGAATGTAGACGCCA
>JABUQX010118360.1:27500-30000 GCA_015478945.1 Trachelipus rathkii
CCAGAATGGTTTCCTGTAATGCTAACTCATCCTCTACTTCAGAAATGGTTTGTTCATAAACAACTTTTTCCTTCGGAGAAATATTCTTGTCGAAAGGGACAATGTCCTTGGGACATAATTTTGAGCCATGGATTTGGGTTGAGTTAAATGATATAAAACTGTCGTTTGTGACGATATTTTCTTTCACTATATCCACATAATCATGTTGACCTTTGGAAATGAAAAAGTCTATGCTTTAAGGCAATTTCCAAGAATATAAAATTTATGACCTTCCACACTATCATTGTAAAATTATAACATATAATGTAGCATTTTACTGTTGTGTGAGATCGAAAGAGTATTGTTACAAACATTTTCTTTGAATTGGAATGATTCACATATTTTGCCATAGATTCTTCCAAATATCCATATTAAGTATTTAGACGTAAACTTTACGAATTTTGATTCCTTGCAATAGTATAGTATAATATACTTTCTCGGAAAGCCAGTAAATAGTATTCATTCCTATCTGAAATAATGAACACGACTAACCTCATAGGGAAAATACATTCTTTATCACCTTTACCAATAAATAAATCCAGCCATCATACACCGTCCTTCTTCAGCCATATGTTCTGGGCCAAGCGTTTCAATAATTCTTTGATGAAATCCATTTTCAGCATAACCCCATCCTACGCCAATATCGGTTCCCTAAAAGAGCTGACTCATTAGTAAGCTAATCCTAGCATTCCAGTAGAAGAGAAACCCGTTATACAGTAGAGTGTTGAATCATTATCTAGTAAACCTATTGTTTGTTCCATGTACGAAAAGAAATGAGAAATTTCAACATCTTCTTCACAAAAAATTGGTGTAGGGATGAATTCTTAAAATTATTTAAGATAAAAATCGAAAACTGTTTATAAAGCAAATGGGCAAGAATCATTCCTTCATACTGAGATGGAGATATATGTTAATTAATATTTAATGCCAGTACTCTGAAGTTTCAAAAGAATTGTACCTGGCAGAATATGAAAAGTTGACAGTTTTCGGGAGATCAAGTAAGATAATAAACTTGGTATAATAAGATGTCCTATTCCCAGTCTATAATTATGGGTACTGATTTTAAAATAGAATGTTCAGAAACATCGATTTGTTCAGGTTTAAATATATAAGGATAAGTTCATCAAAATCTCCCATAACCCATATTTAGAACAATAATTAACCCTCCCATGAAACTTTAATATAAGGAAAAAAACTAAAAAGATAAATTCAAGATATATAGAATAATGGAATTAAAAGAAAATATCCACCTTAGAATCTGCTCCTATAGTTATTCTTCAAATAAAGTTTTTCACCAAGTTGACGAAAAAGCTCATGGTTCCAAATAGAATCTTTCCCAAATATCTAATTAACAAAGATCCATAAAGAATATAATATGGCTGAATTTTTTAGAACAGATAGAATTTCTTTTCAAATGTAAGAATTTGATTTTTTTTCTGGCAATGCTCCAGCAGATGTCGTCCAAATCAAGCCAAACACCCCAGTTAGTAGAAATACAGTTATAAATAATTAATCACAATTTTAAAATTTAACATTTTAAAAAATTAAAATAATTAAATATGACATTTTATTTATTCATTCCATTATCTCCTTGCCACTTTTCACTATGTATTTTTATTAAGAGTGAATATCACCACTTACATCCGAAGCCATAACTGTAAGATTAACAATCGTCGTTGTACAGTCATAGTCATAAGGACTTTTAGGCCTGCAGAAAACAACTATCTTAGGTATTTTGCTTAACAGGTGCAATATTTTCATTGATTCTAGGTTAATTTTTATAAGCCCAATATCAGAACTTATTATTATTATTATTATATATATTGAACAAGCTGGAAACTATCTTAGCAGCTTTTTAAAAAATATATGGAATATTTTCATAGAATTTAGCTTGATAGGATAATAATCTCCAGCCAAAATTTAATTGCAATCATCGTTTGAATCATCAACGGATAAAGTTCTATAAGACTCACTTCAGAATTCAAACCGAAACCATCGTTTGAATCATCAGCTGTAAAAAATCGATAAGCCCTGCTTAAGAATTCAAACAGCAATCGTCGTTTGAATTATCAGAGAAAAATTTTCAAATTTAAGCGCATGCTATCCGATTTATTTTTACTTTAATTTTAAACTAATAACAAAGATTAGCTAAACTATAACATGGAGTCATAGAGATCTGCGTAGCCGGTAATATTTTTTTGCCGGCTCCAACTATGGCTTCATCACTTTAAAATACCAGACTCCGACTCCAGCTCCGGCTCCGGCTCCTCCCAAAGCCTTGAGGCTCCGCAGCTCTGTTTTCCAACTTAGGCTCTGGATCCGCAACCCTGGACTACCCAAGAATATATGAATGAAACCAAGAAAGGAACTAAATTATAAAGCTGAATCCAAGCTCGTGTCACGTTCAAGGGACAGTAAAGAGACACTCACACTCCAATAACAGCAAAATGGTTTATTTCGA
>JABUQX010118360.1:35000-50493 GCA_015478945.1 Trachelipus rathkii
ATGTAAAACTCAAAAAATAATAATAATTTTATACCAGTTTACAGTTATCAAGAAAATTTGAAATTTAAGAATCTAAAGAAATTTATTAAGGAATTTTAAAATATGTGTTAGCACATGTGTATAACAGTTTCCAGTAGTGATTTTTGCCTTTAAAATCCATTAAAACCAATAAAAACCATACTAGAAAACCCTCAAAAGATATTAAAAACTTAAAACAAAATCCAAAGGTTTATTTTATTTATTTAAAAACCAATGGTTTTTTTTTTTTTTTAAAAAAAACATGTTTTTTTTCCAACCCCAATAAATATATATATATATATATATATATATATATATATATATATATATATATATATATATATATATATATATATATGTGTTATATATATATATATATATATATATATATATATATATATATATATATATATATATATATATATATATATATGTATATATATATATATATATATATATATATATATATATATATATATATATATATATGTATATATATATATATATATATATATATATATATATATATATATATATATATATATATATATATATATATATATATATATATATATATATATATATATATTTATATATATATAAATATATATATATATATATATATATATATATATATATATAGTTAAAATCTAAACTAAATAAATAACAACGCAATAAATTTTACATATTATTATTTTTCTTTTTATTGTTATTATTTTTTTTAGAAGGCAAGAAAATTTTACACCTTCAATTTTACATTAAATAAACATCTCATTTTTTATTTTAGTCCATAAATAGTTGTTTGAACATGTCTAATATTCATATTACAATAGTGTTTGATGGTCTGCTATTATTGTATTATATTATTGTATTATACTAGCAAATGACTGAGTGTACATCTCTCTTCTTAAACGAATTAATTTTACTTCCCTCTGAGAAATAATAATAATAATAATAATAATAATAATACAATAATAATAATACAAATAAACAATAGCAATATTAATAAGAATATTAATAATATAATAATATTATTAAAACTAGTAATAATAATAATAATAATATAATAATAATAATAATAATAATAATAATAATAATAATAATAATAATAATAATAATAATAATAATAATAATAATTAATCAATTAATTAAGTAATTAAAAGTAAGCAAAGTGAATTTATCAAACATGTTTGTGGTCCGTAACGATTTCTTAGGTCAGTGGTTGTTCTTCATATATGTATAAAATATTTAGACCAGGGACTTAAATGTAAGGTTTCCAAGTTTGCAGATGATAGCAAATTGGCTACCTCAATAAGGATTAATGATGGATGTATATATATATATATATACATACATCACCAAAATCACTCTTGAACTAGCATGAAAATTAGGTTTATATATTATATATATATTATATATATACATATATATATATATATATATATACATATATATATATATTATTAAGATAAATATATATATATAAAAATATATTTATATATATATATTTTATATATATATATATATATATATATATATATATATATATATATATATATATATATATATATATATATATATATATATATATATATATATATATATATATATAGATATATATATATATATATATATATATATATATATATATGTGTGTAAGTATTTATATATATATATTATATATATATATATATATATATATATATATATATATATATATATATATATATATATATATATATATATATATATATATTATGGTTACATATATATATATACAAGCATATATCATCTCCAATCTTCTCCTAAGACTGGGCCTATGCAAAGGATACACACCTGAAAAAACTTGATAAACAGAGTTGAATCAACAGAGAGTTATATGTAAAGGCAATATAAGAAGAGTAATGTTAGACTTAGTAAAGGATAATGGTGAACACTGCCACTTGGTTATGCAGGTGACGCGCTTAAGCCTGCCCACGAATCAGTGTGCTTGACGTTGATTTGCATGGTAGAACAGATAGTGAAATTTAGACTGAGCAGAGTTAGTGCATAGAGCATAGATCAGCCCAGACAGGTAAATAGTCGATACCACCCAGTTTGGTGGATGAACCCCATAACTGACAGAGGGCACCAGTGAGGCCCCATCCAGTGGAAACAGGTGGACTCCACCGTGACTGAGCTTCTTGTAAGTGGCATAAGGATAAGCTATTTGACTGTGCAAGATCATAATTTTTGTTTCAGAGTAGAAATATATATATATATATATATATATATATATATATATATATATATATATATATATATATATATATATATATATATATATATATATATATATATATATATATATATATATATATATATATATATATATATATATATATATATATATATATATATATAGGCTTTTTTCTTTTTTAGCCATTTGTCAGTTTTTGAATTTTTTTTGCTCTTTTTAATATATTGCTACTAGTGGTAACGGACATGATTCAAAAGTTCGAAGTATTTTTAAATAATTTTTAAAAATCACATTTATGTTAAATATTGTTTTAAAAATGAAATATCTCGAAAAGTACGACACTTATAGAGAAAAACCACCATATATTTAATCATGTATAAATGACAAAATGGAAAATAAATATTTTTTTCGTAAATTAAATATCTCAAAGTAAGATACTTACAGGAAAATCTAATTATATATTTGGAATCAGCGTATAAAGCTTATTACAAATATGTAAAAAAATAAAAAAAATAAATTAGTAATAACACCACTACCACCAGAGGGGGACGTTTTCCATACCCTGTAGGGGAGGGGCGGAGGAAACCCCGCGACACCTGGTAAATATCAAAGAGTGGGGCTCGAGACCATTCCGGAGGGAAGAAGAGTCCTACCCTGGTCGTCTCTGGCGCTGAGAGACCTGACTTCGCCATTCATGGTTTACCGGGTATTCTTTAGTTAAAAAAATTAAAAGTTACGTGATCCGCAAACGTAACGGTCCTATATATTTTTGAATCATGTCCGTTACCACTGAAATTCATTGTTGTACTGTTATAGTAGTAATATATTAAAAAAGGAAAAAAATTCAAAACTGACTCATTGTGTAAAATAGAAAGCATTATATATATTGAGGGAGAAAGATATATATATATATATATATATATATATATATATATATATATATATATATATATATATATATATATATATATATATATATATATATATATATATATATATATATATATATATATATATATATTAAATATATAAATATATATATATATATATATATATTTATATATATATATATATATATATATATATATATATATATATATATATATACATATATATATATATATATATATATATATATATATATATATATATATATATATATATATATATATATATATATATATATATATATATATATATATATATATATATATATATATATATATATATATATATATAAGCAGTAGGAGTATTTAATACTGTTCCTATTCAAAGTGACCAAGGATCTTTCTGACCTTTCTTTTGACTGCGACCTTTTGACTCTTGCATCTTTTTGGCAATTTGAATTTTTACCTTAACTTTGGCTTGACTCTTTTTGAGAACCTGATTTTTTGAGAACCTGGATTTTGAGAACCTGATTTTGAGAACCTGTGGATTCTTTGAGAACCTGATTTTGAGAACCCAAAATTCCTTTGAGAACCAAACTCTTTGAGAACCCTGACTTTTAGTAACCCTTCGAAGAAGCTGGTTGTACCCCAAATGGCTGTGAGCAACTGCCAAAAATGGCCAATTCTTGGCCTTACGCTCCTAATTTTGACCAACCTTGGTCTCTAAGTAATAAATTGACCACCCAATTTTTGGCCCCCTTAGGCCTAGCCCCATTTTACGCTCCGAATCCTTTTGTCCTTCCCTTGCCTAGCTTGACAGATACCAATGGGTCAATTTTTGCCCACGGGGACTTTTTGTCCTGCGGTCAATTTTTATCATGCAGACTTTACTGTCCTTCCTTTTAGGGCCTAGCCTCTTTTTGATGTCTTAACCTTGTTTTCCATGATATTTAGGCCTTGACTCTGCGGCACACTGGTGGTCATTTTTGGCTCACGTTAATTTTTTTCCTACTCGTGGCCAACCCAGCTGCATATTTCTGTCTAATTTGAAACGTATATTGACTCCATCCTAACTTGAACACCTACACACACATAAACACACACACACACACACAAGGACACACACTTACACTTATACAGACATTCACTATGACACTTATATATTACATTCACTACATACTTACATTTACCTATAGACACTCTTATGCATTTATACTTATATACACGTACAAAATACACTGCTGGCTTATCGTCCAAGTGGTCAATTTGACTTCCATTTGTAATTTCATTCCTTCCTTTAGGGACTTAGCCCTTTTGATGTCTTAACCTTTTGACCTCGACCTTTGACTTTACCTTTTGGGCAAACTTGAATTTTTTACTCAACTCTTTGGGCTTGACCTTTTTGAGAAACCTGGATTTTTTGAGAAACCTGGATTTTTGAGAACCCTGGATTTGAGAAACCTGGATTTGAGAAACCAACTCTTTTGAGAAACTCCAAATTTTTGAGAACCCTGAATTTTTAGTAACCTCTGAAGAAGGGAGCGTAACAAACGGTTGCGTGAGCAACTGCTGTACACTACCTCCTGGCCTTACGCCCCTGCACTTTCTGACCAACCCCTATTCCATGGCCAATTTGACCACCCTAATTTTTTGTCTTCTCTTTAGGGGCTTAGCCTCTATTTTGATGTCTAATTTTTTTTGTCCTTCCCTTTGCTCTAAAGTTTGATAGATACCGTGGGTCAATTTTGGCCTACGGTAATTTTGTCCTTCGCGGTCAATTTTGGCCCCACGGTAATTTACTGTCCCCTCCTTAGCCTAGCCCTTTTTTGATGTCTTAACCTTGCTTCTTTCGCCACAGATTTAGGGCTTGACCCTGGCTATACACCATGGGGTCATTTTTACCCACGCACTTTTTACCCCACTGTAATAACCTACCATATTTCTGTTCCTGAATTTACCCATGTATGATCATCCTAACTCTGAACACCTACACACACACACACAACACACATAAATACATACTAATATTAATATTACTCCTATACTTATATAGATATTCACTATGATACTTATACACACATTCACTACATAATTTATGCATTTACCCATATAGATACTTATATGACAGACTTACACACGTACAAACACATCACAACTCCTTTATCGTCCATGGTCAATTTTACCTAATGGTACTTTTGTCCTTCCTTAGACTCTAGCCTTTTGATGTCTTAACCTTGTTTGACCAAGTGATATTTCGGCCTTAATTTACTATATACTATGGGCCACCCTTGACCCACGTTAATTTCAGATGGCTTTGATGGTCCCAATCACTGCAAAGAGTATCTAGTGATGTCTCATTAGTTTCATGAGGCTTAGATGAGTGCCAGGTGAGTGCCAGGTGAGTGCCAATGAGTGCCAAATGAGTGCCAATGAGTGCCAAGGAGTGCCAAGTGAGTGCCAATGAGTGCCAAGTAAGTAAGGAGTGCAGAAAGGAACTGATGGGTACTTTTCAAGCCTTTTCTAGCCTTCCTGGAGCCCTGAAGGCCCTGGTTATGGGGTGTCTACCTTAGGTTATAAGGCAAGGAGGATCTGAATGGTGTACACATCCTGCACAGGGATGCCTCCTGACATGAGTTAGTCTTTCAACACTTATGGCCACTATGTCACTTATACACACATTCACTACTTATACACACTATGACACTTATAAGCACTTACACTAGCGATAGACACTTACACTATACACTTACACTCACACACACAGATACTCCACTTCATAATTCACACACTGATATCTGCAGTGTCTCAACTTTGATGCATCACCTTTGATGACTCATACTGATGCCAGCATTGATGCCTTCAGCTTTGATGACTCATCTTTGTTACCACTCCTATATTGATGATTCATCCTTGATGACCCATCTTTTGATGTGACGTCATTCCTTTGATACTATCTATTTTTGATGATCTATCTGACAGAAATCACCTTGATGGCTCATCTCTGACCTCTAGACTGCAAAATCCGCAGCTAGGAGCTGACTCCTGAACTCGGTGGAGCACCACCCACCTATCACGGCGAACAGCCATCTGCGCAAAGGATGGAGGCCTCACCTACAGCTGCACACCGCCAAAAGGAATGAAAAATATATATATATACTATGAGTCATTCATTTTATTTCATACTTAAACATTTTTTTTTATTAAACATTTTAAGAACTCTAAATCAACTCATTAGACTATTATTTAAATACATATATTTATTAACATTATTTTTACTTAATACTTTTTACTTAATTTTATAAATTTTAAAAAATTGTATGTAAGAAAAACTAGAGTATATAAACATTTTATTTTACTACAACTGTACGAATTATTATTAAAATATTATTATTATATACTCTTAAAGCATAAATCAGAAACTGACAGAGGTGCTACCTAAAATACCAAGAGGATGAAAGCTTGCTCTTACTGTTTTTACTGCTTTAACTCGTTTATCGCTTTAACTTTTACGTTTTAGTGTTTTGTACCATGTTTCATTGCTTTTAACTCATATTTATTAATATTATATAGCCTGAAAAGCAAAATTATGTAAAACCAATAGAGGTGCTACACCAAGAGGGATTAGTATGTTGTTTACTGTTTCATCAGTTTTAACTTCATGTTTTACTGCTTTAACTCATGTTTTACTGTTTTAACTTATATGTTTTACTGCTTTAACTCATTTATTTATTAACATTACATACCTTACCAGTAAATTAGTAACCAATAGAGGTAGTTACCGAACACCTGTGTGTGGGATTTAAAGGTTTTGCTCACTGGCTTTACCGCCGAACCTATGCTCTCATTGCTTTTAACCTGCCTTGAATGTCTAACTTCTGGTTTACTGCCTTTAACTTTCTGCCTTACTCATTAATTACATTTATTAAATACTAGTTTCTTATCTGTTTTAACACTTTTTATTTATTTTATTAATATTTTATTTATTTTATTATTATTTTTATTTTATTTTAATTATTTTATTTTTTATTATTTTTATTATACTTAGTGTTATTTACATCATGCCTATTGTTATTATTATTCAGAAACACACATACACACACTAAGTTGTCACACACACAACACACATACACACACACACTCTACACCTTATACATACATTCACTCATGACACACTTATACATTACATCTACTATGGAGCACCTCTACTTACCCACTTTATACTTCATACTCTATATTACTGCGGGTCACACACACACACACTTCATACTCCTATACACACATCTCACTATGATACTCTATACATTACATTCACTAAGTGATAATTTGGCATTTATCCATAGACACCATACTTCATAATTTACACTACACACAGATTTACTTACACCTGCCATGATTTCCACTTAACACCTGCCACAGATTTACTTTTATACAATATAGATTTACTTACACTGCACAGATTTCATGTCATACATACACACACACACACACACTTTACTTACACTTACTACATATAACGTATAATTCTATTAAACATTTTATGTTTTAATTAAACACGTACATTTATATTACTCATTCAAATATAACTAAAATTATTTCAAAGTTTCTTAAAACTTCTATAATAAATCAATCATTATTCTTTGAATAAAGAATTTATTATTAACTGTTAATACTTTTTGTTTATAAATTTTATAACTATCAAGTTTTAAAATAATTTTTACTAAAATTTTATGAAATTTTATTAAAAACATATTTTACGTGCCTTAAAGCAATAAATCAGTAAATCAGTAAGGTCAGCCCCTAGCACCCCTCTACATCAAGCTATGCCCCGTTTTGTTCTGTTGACTTACTGCTTTACATCATCTTTAGCAAATAAGTATAAAATAGTCAGTACAAGTTCTTCATAATATATGTATTTTATTGTAATTATTCTAAGTTTTATTTAAAAATAATAATTATTCACTTACATTTATATTATATTCACTGATGTTAACTAAAAATATTTCAAAGTTTTTAAATAATTCGGGTTTTCTTTATTATTATTATTATTATCTATAATGATAATCCACCATGAGAAAACATACAACCCAATTAAGCTTGCTGACATGAAACTGACCTCTCTTCTGTAAAAATGCAAGCAGTTAATTCAACAATTTTAGGCCCACCTAGATAACTTTTTAGAACTACACTGGTTTCAATTTGTAAATAAAATATATTTCAAACTGACTTTTCTGTAAAATGGTGCAATAATTGATAAAGAAACAATTTAGCCAATTGATGCTTTGTAGACGTAACACTGAATCCTACTAGGTCAAGGCAATTCCTGTATAGATAAGAATCATTGTTATTATTATTTTTATAAATATATTTCAAACTAGCCATGTTGATCGGTAAGATCCTTTGCAGGTGAAAGGAAATGTTTTCTCTTACTTGTGGGATTGTCGAAGTAATCCCATTCTATATGACTCCATGATTATGAGAATTATTTTTACTGTCTCTTGAGAAAATTAACTTTATTCTTAAACTTGTATTTGAGCAGGTGTGTTTTATTATCTTTTATACCCAAACTCATTTTAAAATCATAGTCGCTTTAGCTGTGCACAAGTTATCTGATTTGTATTAAAAGTGTTTTATTTTACTAAGTGTATATCATATTTATAATAATTACTTACATTGAGGAATAATTATTAATTTCACTGGAATAGATAATAATTAATTCACTAGCTAACCACCAGGGCTCAGCATGAGCCCCGCCCGCAAAGGCAGCCAACCCACCCGCTAGTGGGTCCTGGCCAGTCCCTGCCCGCCCGTGGTGCGGCCTGCAGGCACATTTCCAACCTGTCCGGCCAAAGGTGTCTGCAGGCGCATTATTTCAGGTTCCTGTCCTTACGTGCAGTGGCTGCAGTAAGGCAATATTCCTAAAAGGAATTATTATTTAGAAATACACATACACACACACATACACATACATACATACACACATACACACATATACATCATACCCTATAATGTATAATTTATTAAAACATTTTATTTTTATTTTATTATTATACTTAGTGTTATTCATGCATATTGTTATTATTATTTAGAACACATATACACAAACACACACGCACACATACACACACACACACACCTCTCACACACACACGTACACCTACTTAACATAACATATAATTTATTAAAACATTTTATTTTTATTTTATTATTATACTTAGTGTTATTTACTTCATGCCTATTGTTATTATTATTTAGAACACACATACATCATTATTAATAGGATTTACTTACACTCCCACACAGATTTACTTACACACTAACACATTAATATTAATTTATTACACACACATACACACTCATACATATGCAGTACCTACCTAACTGATATTTTTGATGCCCTCAACTTTGATGCCCTAGTTTGATGCCTCAACTTTGATGCCCCCAGCTTTGATGTCTCAACTTTGATGCCCAACTTTGATGCCCCAGCTTGCTGTCAGCTGATGTCTCTCAACTTAATAACTTAGTTTGGCACTCTGAAGCTTTATGGTTCATCTTTGATGACTCATCTTTAATGGCACTTCATCTTTGATACCACCTATATTGATGATTTGATCTCTGTAAGCAGTTAAGACTCATTATAGATTACTTTGACACTTACATTTACTATTACACATACACTATATCTCCTTATCTGCACAGCTACGCCTATAGATATAGACACTTATGTCTACACTTTACACTTCACACACACACAATATATATATATATATATATATATATAGATATATATATATATATATATATATATATATATATATATATATATATATATATATATATATATATATATATATATATATTTCTTTCGCGTGAGAATATTGCGCCTGCGCGCGCACGCGGCGGGGGGGAGTCGGGTGAGCTAATGGTACCTGCGGCGCACGCGGCGGGCGGACGCGAAATATTGCGCCTGCGGGCGCACGCGGCGGGCGGGGACGCGGCGGGACGCACCAGCGGGTGCGGGGTTGGCTGCCTTTGCGGGTGGGGCTCATGCTGAGCCCTGGTGGTTAGCTTATGAACTAGTGAATTAATTATTATCTATTCTAGTGAAATTAATAATTATTCCTCAATGTAAGTATTTATTATAAATATGATATACACTTAGTAAAAATAAAACACTTTTAATACAAACTCAGATAACTTGTAAATTATTTTAATAAAGCTGAAATGACTAAGGATTTTAAATGAGTTTGGGTATATAAAAGATAATAAATACACCTGCTCAATACAAGTTTAAAGAATAAAAGCACTTTCAAAAAGATTTATAAAAATAATTTCGCCTAATCACATGAGTCAAGTATAGAGATAAGGATTACCTGACTAACTGCAAGTAGAACATTTTTTATTTCCAAGCTTAAAGGATCTTACTGATCCAACATGTTTCAGCTCTTTGAATATATTATAAAAATAGCTAATAACAACACTCTTTGTCTATACGGGGAATTACTCTCTTGACCTTGGCATTAGGATTAAATTAGCCTGTCTACAAAAAGGCTTATCCTAAATTTAGGCCTAAATTTAGGCCTAACGTAGTTATTGCACCACATTTTACAGAAAAAGGTCAGTTTGAAATATATTTTGACCTGGAATTAGCTTTCTCAATGCCCTCTGATTATAAAAAAGGATTATCCTAACTTAGAGACCTAAAGTAGTTATTCTTAAATAATACTCAGAGAGAGGTAATGCTTGTATCTGTAAAGCAAAGTGGGTTGTTGTAAGTTTGTGATGGATTACAACACATAGTTGGCTATTAATAATAATAATAAAGAAAACCTGAATTATTTAAAAAACTTTGAAATATTTAGTTAACATGGAGCGAATAATATAAATGTAAGTGAATAATTGTTATTTTAAATAAAAACTTAGAATGATTTTAATAAATATATGTTAACAGATAACAGAGAAGAACTTATTTTGTTATTTTATACTTATTACATGGCTAAAGATGATGTAAAGCAGTAAGTCAACAGAACAAAACGGGGCATAGCTTGATGTAGAGGGGTGCTAGGGGCTGGCCCTACTGATTTACTGATTTATTGCTTTAAGGTACGTAAAATATATGTTTTTAATAAAATTTCATAAAATTTTAGTAAAAGTTATTTTAAAACTTGATAGTTATAAAATTTATAAACAAAAAGTATTAACAGTTAATAATAAATTCTTTGTTCAAAGATAATGATTGATTTATTATAGAAGTTTTAAGAAACTTTGAAATAATTTTTAGTTATATTTGAATGAGTAATATAAATGTACGTGTTTAATTAAAACATAAAATGTTTTAATAAATTATACGTTATATGTGTAAGTGAGTGTGTGTGTGTGTGTGTGTGTAAAAGTAAGGAGGTACAACTGTAAGTAACTGTGTGAGTGAGGTAAAATCTGTGAGTGTGGGCAACCTGTGAGTGTAAGTGTAAATAAGTGTCTATGGATAAATGTAAGTGTCATAGTGAATGCGGTATCATAGTGAATGTGTGTATAAGGGGGTGTGTGTGACCATAAAGGTAACAAGTGTCTATGGTAACAACAGAGTAATGTGTATATGTCATAGTGAATGTATACAAGTGTAAAAAAGATGTGTGTTCCAAATAACATAAGAATATTAAAGGAAGAAATAACACTAAGTAATAATAAAATAATAAAATAAAATAATAAAAATAATAAAAAAATAATAATAAAATAAATAAAAATAATAATAAAATAAATAAAAAGTATTAAAACAAAATAAAAAAACATAATGTTAATAAATATATGAGTTAAAGCAGTAAAGCAGAAAGTTAAAGCAGTAAAGCAGAAAGTTAAAGCAGTAAAACATGAGTTAAAGCAGTAAAACATGAGTTAAGTAAAACAAAAGCATACTAATCCCCCCTAGGTGTTAGGTAACACCTCTATTGATTTACTGATTTACTGCTTTAAGGTATGTAATGTTAATAAATATGTGAGTTAAAGCAGTAAAACATATGAGTTAAAGCAGTAAAACATGAGTTAAAGCAGTAAAACATGAGTTAAAGCAGTAAAGCAGTAAAACAAAAGCATACTAATCCCCCCTAGGTGTTAGGTAACACCTTTATTGATTTACTGATTTACTGCTTTTAAATCAGTAATGTTAATAAATATGTGAGTTAAAGCAGTAAACATATGATAAAACAGTAAAACATGAGTTAAAGAAAACATATGAGTTAAAGTAGTAAAACATATGAGTTAACTAATCCCTTAGGTGTTAGGTAATACCTCTATTGATTTACTGATTACTGCTTTAAGGTATGTAATGTTAATGTTTTTAATAAAATTGTACAGTTGTAGTAAAATAAAATGTTTATATATTAGGCACTTTAGTTTTTTCTTACATACAATTTTTAAATTAAAAAGTATTAAGTAAAAAGTATTAAGTAAAAAATGTTAATAAATAAAAGTGAAAAATAATAGGTTTCCAGAGTTTGACTTTTTAGTTAAGGGAAACATGTTAATGAAACTTTAATGGGTAGAAAAATAAAATGAATGACCTTTTAAGAAATTAATATTAAATTCATACCTTACATAAAAACTGTAGGAGCGAATCTTTGCTTCCTTTATGGATGGCACATTCTGCGCCGTGGATGCAAGAAAACAGATCTAAAGCATTAATATTAACTCTGCTCTTGATCTAGGGTAGAGATGAGCCATCAAAGGTGATCTCATCAAAGATGAATCATCAAATAGATGGTATCAAAGATGATGGCCATCAAAGATGAGTCATCAAAGATGAATCATCAATATAGGTGGTAACAAAGATGAGTCATTAAAGATGAGTCATTTGAAAGCTGAGGGTATCAATGCTGAGGCATCAATGTTGAGTCATCAAAAATTGACACCAAAAGTTGAGGCATCAAAATATCGAGTGTGGGAGTGTAAGTGTAAGTGTATCTGTGTGTGGGTGTGAGCCTAGTGTAAGTGTCTATCGCTAGTGGGGCGCTTGTGCTATTATAGTAAGGCGTTGGCAGTGTATATGATATAGTGTGCAAGCATGTTAGGAAAAAGACTAATCATAGTAGGAAGCATCTCAGTAGGATGTAATATAAGCACCCATCTGAATCCTCATACTATAAATCCCAGGGTAGTATGTGAATTTCCATATTAGGCTATTCGGGGCCCAGGGTTGCTAGAAAGGTTTGAAAAAAGTGCACCCAGTTGAGACTATGTGGTACCTCATTGGCACTATGTGGCACCCACTTGGCACCTGTCATACCCCACTTGGCACTCATTGGTACCTACTTATAATTTCACCTGGTACTAATTGAGACTCCATCTATTACCTTATGAACACCATTAGAATATCACTAGATACTCTTTTGCAGGCATTGGGGGAAACCATCAAAGCTATACTTATTATGTGGGTCAAAATTGGACCCATATATATGGCAAGGTCATATTTGAATATCATGGTCAAACAAGGTTAAGATATCAAAAGGGCTAAGTCCCTAAAGGAAGGACAAATTACTGTGGGTCAAAATTGACCCATGGATGACCAAAGGTTTGGTCGTGTTTATACGTGTGTATAAGTGCAAATGTAAGTGTCTATGGGTAAAATGTAAGTGTCATAGTGAATGTGTGTATAAGGTTGCAGGAATGTCTGTATATGTAAGTGTGTGTGTGTGTGTGTGTGTGTGTGTTTGTGTGTGTGTGTAGGTGTTCAAGTAGATGATCCACATGTCTGGTTAGGAACGAACATGTGGATGGTTGGTCATGAAGTGGGGTAGGCAAAATTAGCGTACAAATGACATGCAGGCGGCAAGGCTGGAGGTTTCAAAGACATGGAAAAACAAGGTTAAGATATCAAAAGAAGTAAGCTCTCTAAAGGAAGGGACAATAAATTGGCCGTGGGCCAAAATTGACCACATGAAGGACAATTACTGTGGCCAAATTGACCTGCTGGTATCTGTCAAGCTATATAAGACAAAAAGGTTAAGACATCAAGAATAGCCTTGTACAAAATTAGGGTGGTCTACTGACTCAACATGAAGATCAAAGGTTGACTGAAAATTAGGGGCGAAATAGGTATTGATGTGGCAATGGAAAGCTATTTCATAAACATTGTTTATAATTTCAAGGGTTACAAAAATTAGGGTTTCAAAAATTTGGGTTTCCTAAAAATGGTTCAAAATCTGCTCCTGCAAAAATCTGGGTTCTTAAAATCTGCCTCAAAAATCTGGCCCAAAAATCTGGCTCAAAAAGGTCAAGCCCAAAAGTTAAGGTAAAAATCTAGGTTGCCCAAAAAGGTAAAGGTCAAAAAGGTCGCGGTCAAAAAGGTTAAGATATCAAAAAAGGGCTAAGTCCCTAAAGGAAGGACAAATTACTGTGGGTCAAATTGACCCATGGACGACTCAAAGGCTGGCAGGTGTTTGTACGTGTATATGTAAATGTAAGTGCTCATAACAAGTGTCAGAGAGGGAATGTGTGAAGTGTTTAAAGAATGTCTGCATAAGGTATGTGTGTAGGTGTTCGTTGATAGACCACACACATGTCTGCTAGGGAATGAAATATGTACGGCTGGCATGAGTGGGGAGAAAAATTATGTGGGCCAAAATGACCATGGTGAAGTATGGGTGGTTTAAGGCCCAAAATATCATGGAAAACAAGGTTAAGGACATCAAAAGGTGAGCTTACTAAAGAAGGACATTAAATTACTGGGGCCAAAATTGACCTATGAAGGATAAATTACGTGGGGCCAAAATTGACCCATGGTATCTGTCAAGCTTGGAGCAAAGCAAGGACAAAAAGGTTAAGACATCAAATAGGGCTGAGCCCTATGGGGCCAAAATTGGGTGGTCCAAAATTGACTCATGGAAGACCAAAGGTTGGTCGAAAATTAGGGGGCGTAAAATAGGGGGTAATATGTACAACGGTTGCCCACGCAATTGAGCCTATATAATCTCTCTGAAGGGTTATAAAATTAGGTTCTCAAAAAAATTTGGGCCTCCAAAATCGGCTCCCAAAAATCTGGGTTCCCAAAAACTGGTTCCTGCAAAAAACTGCTCCCTAAAAATCTGGTTCTCAAAAATCTGAGTTCAAAAGGCCGGGCTTCAAAAAGTTATAAAAAAATCTTGAAGGCTTCCAAAGGTAAAGGCCGTGTTATTCATGGCCAAAAAGGTCAAAAGGTTTGGTCACTTTGGCGAGCAATATGGCTTCTCCATTACTTATATATATATATATAAGAATATATATATATATATTGAAGGGCGCACGAAAACGCGCGAAAGCGTTTCGTACGATAAATGCGAAAAACGGTTAAACACTCACTGAGCACTGAACAAGTAATACT